>JAQISU010000087.1:10352500-10635000 GCA_029339505.1 Unio delphinus
TTTGCATACCAAGGCCCGGCGACGTGGAGCGAATTGCCCATTGAAAATAGACACAAAGACACTGTGGCCCCTTTTAAGAGTGCTCTCAAGACTCACCTGTTTCGACTTCAGTGACAAACTTAGCGACCTAATCATGTTTTGTATCTTATATATTTTCAGCATGTTTTTATGTTTTCCAATTTCATTGTTGTTGTCATTTGTTGTTCTGTAGTGTAGTCATATCATTATTGATGGTGTTAAGCGCTTAGAGCTTTTAAAGATTAGGCGCTATACAAAGTCCTCATTATTATTATTATTATTATTATTATTATTATTATTATTATTATCTATCTATCTATCTATCTATCTATCTATCTATCTATCTATCTATCTAACTAAGCAATTCAAAATTCCTATATTTCTTAATTAGACTGGCTCTCATATCAAAGATGAATAAAAGCAGTCAATTCACAAATTTCAGTTTGCCGACATGTTACACACACGTGTCATGAAGAAAAAATGAAATTACATTTTTAATAATGTTAAAACATATCTAAATTCGTCATATAAACATTTGCCTTCATGTTGTCCATTGTTTATTAAAACGGCTTGTGTATGAAATTTGAGTGTTTACTTCACCTGAAAGTTAGTTTGGAACAAACAAGGAAATTGAACCCAGAATGAGTACAAATGTGAAACCATTTTCCAAACATGAGCTAATAAAGTCTGGCTTGAAGGTATACCAGTTTTCTAACGCGTCATGTTTTACGCCTCCGACTTGAAGATACATATTTTAGAACAAGAAATGTCATGTGTTTAAATTACACAGCTTGCGTGCAAAATATTGACAATCCCTGTGCGAACTAAATAAACTTATATATATATATATATATATATATATATATATATATATATATATATATATATATATATATATATACTGGCATTTTCCTTATGTGATTGTATGTTGTATTAAATATATAACAAATATATAACCAGTCAACATATTTTATAGAAGATTTGATCAGCTAGATGATCTCTTAAAAGCTTGATATTGTCAGATACCAACACTTAACAACATATCTTCAGGCGATGAATGGTGTTTGCTATAGGCAGATAATAGACCAACACATAATTATTTGATACATTTATTTTGGTTTAATACCATTTTTTAGCACTTGATAGGCTGGCTATACATGACGGCTAGTATAACTGGTGAAGGGAGAACCAGGGTGACCCCCAGTCAAAGCCACCAATGCATGGAAAGCTAATGAAATGCATTATCACATATCCACGTTGACCGAGACCGAGACTCGAACTCACGCGGACCGAGTTGAAATGGTAGTGAAAAATAAAGGCAAACTCGTTAGACCACTTAGGTATCATGGGCCCCATATCGATTTGTGACTTTATTAGTTTGCTATTAACTTGTGGGTTAATTAGTAATTTAGTATAATTTATCTACTTTATTATTTTAAAACACAAAATAAATAAATCAATAAATATGAATTTTGACAATGAATGTTTGTGATTCGAATGTACAAAATATTTGCGATTTTGAACTAGTTCTTTGAACAATAAACACGCCATACACTACCACGTGCAAAATATTTCTGAACAGTTGTAATACATGTTCAGGTTTTATATTATGCTTTAAATAAAATACGTCTATGTTAAACTTCAATTAATATCATAAACATAAATTACAGATATTGCATGAACTTCTTAAAATTGATGCAAATGTATATCTATTACTCTAGGTATTTGCTATCCTAGTTATTCTGTGTGTTCTAAGTATCCTATCTAATACTCTAAGTATTCTGTCTAATAATCTAAGTATTCTGTCTAATAATCTAAGTATTCTGTCTAATAATCTAAGTATCCTATCTAATAATCTAAGTATCCTATCTTATAATCTAAGTATTCTGTCTAATAGTCTAAGTATTCTGTCTAATAATCTAAGTATTCTGTCTAATAATCTAAGTATCCTATCTAATAATCTAAGTATTCTGTCTAATAATCTAAGCATTCTGTCTAATAATCTAAGTATTCTGTCTAATAATCTAAGTATTCTGTCTAATAATCTAAGTATCCTATCTAATAATCTAAGTATCCTATCTAATAATCTAAGTATTCTGTCTAATACTCTAAGTATTCTGTCTAATAATCTAAGTATCCTATCTAATAATCTAAGTATCCTGTCTAATAATCTAAGTATTCTGTCTAATAATCTAAGTATTCTGTCTAATAATCTAAGTATTCTGTCTTATAATCTAAGTATCCTATCTAATGATCTAAGTATCCTATCTAATAATCTAAGTATTCTGTCTAATAATCTAAGTATTCTGTCTAATAATCTAAGTATCCTGTCTAATAATCTAAGTATCCTATCTAATAATCTAAGTATTCTGTCTAATAGTCTAAGTATTCTGTCTATTAATCTAAGTATTCTGTCTAATAGTCTACATTGCTCTAATGATCTAAATATCCTTCATAACATTCTAAGTACTATATCTAACACTCTTAGTATCCTTTCTAATACTCTAAGCATCATGTCTTATACTCTTAGTATCCTTTCTAATACTCTAAGCATCATGTCTAATACTCTTAGTATCCTTTCTAATACTCTAAGCATCATGTCTTATACTCTTAGTATCCTTTCTAATACTCTAAGCATCATGTCTTATACTCTTAGTATCCTTTCTAATACTCTAAGCATCATGTCTAATACTCTTAGTATCCTTTCTAATACTCTAAGCATCATGTCTTATACTCTTAGTATCCTTTCTAATACTCTAAGCATCATGTCTTATACTCTTAGTAACCTTTCTAATACTCTAAGCATCATGTCT
The DNA here is from genome assembly GCA_029339505.1 of Unio delphinus. Taxonomy (NCBI): domain Eukaryota; kingdom Metazoa; phylum Mollusca; class Bivalvia; order Unionida; family Unionidae; genus Unio; species Unio delphinus. The sequence continues at coordinate 10,355,332 of JAQISU010000087.1, forward strand.
TATACTCTTAGTATCCTTTCTAATACTCTAAGCATCATGTCTTATACTCTTAGTATCCTTTCTAATACTCTAAGCATCATGTCTTATACTCTTAGTATCCTTTCTAATACTCTAAGCATCATGTCTTATACTCTTAGTATCCTTTCTAATACTCTAAGCATCATGTCTTATACTCTTAGTATCCTTTCTAATACTCTAGGCATCATGTCTTATACTCTTAGTAACCTTTCTAATACTCTAGGCATCATGTATTATACTCTTAGTATCCTTTCTACTACTCTAAGCATCGTGTCTTATCCTCTTAGTAACCTTTCTAATACTCTAAGCATCGTGTCTTATACTCTTAGTAACCTTTCTAATACTCTAAGCATCATGTCTTATACTCTTAGTATCCTTTCTAATACTCTAAGCATCATGTCTTATACTCTTAGTATCCTTTCTAATACTCTAGGCATCATGTCTTATACTCTTAGTATCCTTTCTAATACTCTTATGTCTTATCCTCTTAGTATCCTTTCTAATACTCTAAGCATCATGTCTTATACTCTTAGAATCCTTTCTAATACTCAAAGCATCATGTCTTATCCTCTTAGTATCCTTTCTAATACTCAAAGCAGAATGTATTATACTCTAAGCATAATATCTAATACTGTACATGTCCTGTCTAATGCTATATTTTAACTGTCTAATAATATAAGTATCCTCTCTAATAATCTATATATCCTTCATAACATTTTAAGTATCATATCTAAGACTCTTAGTATCCTTTCTAATACTCTAAGCATCATGTCTTATACTCTTAGTATCCTTTCTAATACTCTAAGCATCATGTCTTATACTCTTAGTATCCTTTCTAATACTCTAAGCATCATCTCTTATACTCTTAGTATCCTTTCTAATGCTCTAAGCATCATGTCTTATACTCTTAGTATCCTTTCTAATACTCTAAGCATCATGTCTTATACTCTTAGTAACCTTTCTAATACTCTAAGCATCATGTCTTATACTCTTAGTATCCTTTCTAATACTCTAAGCATCATGTCTTATACTCTTAGTAACCTTTCTAATACTCTAAGCATCATGTCTTATACTCTTAGTAACCTTTCTAATACTCTAAGCATCATGTCTTATGCTCTTTGTATCCTTTTTAATACTCTAAGCATCATGTCTTATACTCTTAGTATCCTTTTTAATACTCTAGGCATCATGTCTTATACTCTTAGTATCCTTTCTAATACTCTAGGCATCATGTCTTATACTCTTAGCATCCTTTCTAATACTCTAAGCATCATATCTTATACTCTTAGTATCCTTTCTAATACTCTAAGCATCATGTCTTATACTCTTAATAACCTTTCTAATACTCTAAGCATCATGTCTTATACTCTTAGTATCCTTTCTAATACTCTAAGCATCATGTCTTATACTCTTAGTATCCTTTCTAATACTCTAAGCATCATGTCTTATACTCTTAGTATCCTTTCTAATACTCTAAGCATCATGTCTTATACTCTTAGTAACCTTTCTAATACTCTAAGCATCATGTCTTATACTCTTAGTATCCTTTATAATACTCTAAGCATCATGTCTTATACTCTTAGTATCCTTTTTAATACTCTAAGCATCATGTCTTATACTCTTAGTAACCTTCCTAATACTCTAAGCATCATGTCTTATACTCTTAGTATCCTTTCTAATACTCTAGGCATCATGTCTTATCTTCTTAGTATCCTTTCTAATACTCTAAGCATCATGTCTTATACTCTTAGTATCCTTTCTAATACTCTAAGCATCATGTCTTATACTCTTAGTATCCTTTCTAATACTCTAAGCATCGTGTCTTATACTCTTAGTAACCTTTCTAATACTCTAAGCATCATGTCTTATACTCTTTGTATCCTTTTTAATACTCTAAGCATCATGTCTTATACTCTTAGTATCCTTTCTAATACTCTTAGCATCATGTCTTATACTCTTAGTATCCTTTCTAATACTCTAAGCATCATGTCTTATACTCTTCTTAGTATCCTTTCTAATACTCTAAGCATCGTGTCTTATTCTCTTCTTAGTATCCTTTCTAATACTCTAAGCATCGTGTCTTATACTCTTAGTAACCTTTCTTATACTCTAAGCATCATGTCTTATACTCTTAGTATGCTTTCTTATACTCTAAGCATCATGTCTTATACTCTTCTTAGTATCCTTTCTAATACTCTAAGCATCATGTCTTATACCCTTAGTGTCCTTTCTAATACTCTAAGCATCATGTCTTATACTCTTAGTATCCTTTCTAATACTCTAAGCATCATGTCTTATCTTCTTAGTATCCTTTCTAATACTCTAAGCATCATGTCTTATACTCTTAGTATCCTTTCTAATACTCTAAGCATCATGTCTTATACTCTTAGAATCCTTTCTAATACTCTAAGCATCATGTCTTTTACTCTTCTTAGTATCCTTTCTAATACTCTAAGCATCATGTCTTATACCCTTAGTATCCTTTCTAATACTCTAAGCATCATGTCTTATACTCTTAGTATCCTTTCTAATACTCTAGGCATCATGTCTTATCTTCTTAGTATCCTTTCTTATACTCTAAGCATCATGTCTTATACTCTTAGTATCCTTTCTAATACTCTAGGCATCATGTCTTATCTTCTTAGTATCCTTTCTAATACTCTAAGCATCATGTCTTATACTCTTAGTATCCTTTCTAATACTCTAAGCATCATGTCTTATACTCTTAGTATCCTTTCTAATACTCTAAGCATCATGTCTTATACTCTTAGTATCCTTTCTAATACTCTAAGCATCATGTCTTATACTCTTAGTATCCTTTCTAATACTCTAAGCATCATGTCTTATACCCTTAGTATCCTTTCTAATACTCTAAGCATCATGTCATATACTCTTAGTATCCTTTCTAATACTCTAAGCATCATGTCTTATACTCTTAGTATCCTTTCTAATACTCTAAGCAAAATGTATTATACTCTAAGCATAATATATAATACTGTACATGTCCTATCTAATGCTATATTGCAACTGTCTAATAATATAAGTATTGTGCCCAAAAAGTTGAGTTAATATAGGTCCTAATATACATAAACCTCAATGATAGCAACATTGTCTACTTACGCAAACGAAGACGACGTCAATGGCAGCATCCGAAATAGGGTTACACTCATATTGTTTTATAATATGACTATAGCAAATTTCAGAAAATAAATTTCTATATAACGGTATCAGAATGGTTTAATAAATGCTTTACGGTACACGTGCACCACGCATCAAATACACGTGAAACACTCTTAAAATACACGTGGGTGTTCTCAGGGTTATTTTATGTTTTTAATGAAGTGGGGGTTATAAATTAACGCAATAACAAATTCAGCTTCAAGGCTCTAAACAAACAAACTATATTATATGCACCTTGTTGTGATAATCTTAGCATTAGGATTGACGGAGTTATCTTATTTTACACGGTGTACATGTTAACATAAGACGACTTGTTAGGATCTCAACGAAAGTTTACAAAATACAAAAATGTTGATCATGTTTGAAATTATTCTGTATTCAACTTTAATAACAATAAGGAGTGACAATAAGGATAATTTAGATAATATTTTTCATATTCGGGTAGTCAATGTCAGCAAATTATTTTAAAATAAGTTTTTATTTATATGTCAGTTTTTACCGCATTTTCCACTTCTAAAACTGGTATTAATGTTGTTATCATTTTCATCCTTAGCATCATGATCATCATCCGCCTTATGCGGAGAACAGCATTAGTGGGTCAACAGCGACATGTCAACGCATTCCTAGTTTTGTTTTCGGGGGATGGGTGGGAGGGTGAAAGTGCAGGTTTGAGTTTTCATATGAAGACTATAACGACGTATATTGGTGAAGAAATTACATATAAGATATGGTATTGTCTATGCTAGGTGATGAAGGCCGATAGTTTTATTGTTTTTGTGATTGTATTTTTTGTTTGCAGGAGAATTCGCCGAGTTCGTTCGCAAACAGCTATGTATTTGAGGGAGACATTATTTTTACACCAGTCCGAGTACAAGCAATACTGGCCAAACGTCAACAAGGAGGAAAATAAAATTAACTTCGGATGAGTACAGACGCTGGACATTGCCAATTAAGTACAGATTTGATGGGACACATGGAACGTATACACAGACTACATAAGTTTGCATCATCGCAGTAGTTAGAAGAAAAATAGATTTTAGAAAAAGACCAGAGAACCACCTTCGTTTGCTTTGTGGTGCCTGATTTAGCGGCTAGATGTAATTACATACAAGCGAAAATAATTAACAACCCGTACTATTTACACTGATTGTGTAAGAATCGTTAAGGTGATGCGGTAATTATATCAGAATCAGTTTAGTAATAATCTGACTTGGTCCTGAGTTTAACAAGTTTTCTCCCCCTGCGGGTTCGGGGTTGTAGAATAGGCCCGACGTGCCTCGCCACGTGTCGTAAAAGGCGACTAAGTAGAGGCAACCTGTTTGCCGTGGGTTGCGTCCCGTGTCGGGGGAGGAAAGGATCCTGGTAGTTGCAACACACTACTTTGGCCTCTACTTCTCTTAGACGGGTGGTCGAGATGGGCCCGGTCTCGACAAATCGGCTGGTCACGCCGAGCCCTAGGAAGTCTTTATTAACTCTCTCACCTCCTTTTACTTTCTCCTTGTATCTCTTTTGATACCACCGTTGCCCATATATTCTATTCCTATATCTTTCCCTTTTCCAAATCTTAGAAGACTTCCTAGAAGGCGGTGGCTCAACGGGTCAATCGGGGGGTAATTTTACTGACCCTAGAAATTGGCGACTTCAGGGTCATCCAAAGGTAATTTTATCAACTGAGTATGGCATCTGTGTATCCTTGGCACTTTAAAAGTGTCCCCTTCTTGGGCTCCTTGGTGGGTGGGGAGCACGGGTGCTGAATTTTAAAATCTTGCCATCATGGAAAAAAAATCCAATAAACGTACTAAACCACTGTCTGACTCTGATGAAGAACCACGTGGCGTGGAATCATTTCCACGCTTCATGGTTATTCAATCAAAAGATGATGCTAAACCGCTTTCAGGCTTATCTCCATTTATTATCGAGAAAACCATTACGGGATCGATTGGCACACCAAAAAGTGTGAAAAAACTAAAATCGGGTTGCCTTCTTGTAGAGTGTGAGCGAAAGGGGCAAACAGACAATATCATGAAAATGAAAACATTCTTTGATATTCCAGTGACCTCATTCGCCCACACTACACTGAATTCGTCCAAAGGCGTAATACGATGTCGTGACTTGGCTGGAGTCACCGATGCAGATATCATCGAAGGGATGAAACATGAAGGTGTCACTGCAGTGCGAAGAATACGTATTAAACGTAATAACGCCCTGCAGGACACCAATACATTTGTACTCACCTTTAATAAACCGACAGTGCCCAAAGTGGTCAAGGTTGGGTTTTTACAAGTAAAGGTCGAGATCTACATTCCAAACCCCCTTCGATGCTATAAGTGTCAAAAATACGGCCATCACGAAGATCGATGTTCCAGAGCCAAGGTATGTGGCCGATGCGGAGAACACTCTCATCAGGAAGCTGATTGTAGAGCAACTCCGCATTGTGTCAACTGTGGCAAGGAACATCACGCCAGTTCCAAAGATTGTGATACATGGAAACAGGAGAAGGAAATTCAGAGGGTAAAGTTTACTTCGAACATTCCCTACCCAGAGGCCAGAAAGCTTGTCCAGGCAAAAACATCCCTTCCTGGCCCATCCTTCTCCACAGTCGTAAAGCACAATCCAAAAAGCACGAAGGACGCCCAAACACAGACGGATCAGCCCGATTCAACCACATGTGCCAACATCCCTAATTATAAGCCACAGAAAAGCACAACATCAACTCAGACAACAACTAATAACAATCCACCACCAAAATCACCAAGACAGAAACACAAAGCACAAACAAATAAACAGCAAAAGGGGTCAGATGACCCCATTAAACTGTACAACAGGTTTGGAGACTTTGAGAGCATGGATGCAGAAGAAACTGCTCCGTGTACTCAAAGTAGCTCCAAACCTAATAAAACTAAATATACTCCCGTACTTCCTCCAGACAAATAACAACACATGCTTCCACCGCGAATAGTCTAACCTAGTTCCAGAATCTCCAGCATAACATTAGAATGAAGAACACCATCATACAATGGAATTGTCGAGGACTTAAAACAAACTACAATGATATTCTTCTGCTTTTAAATGAACACGATCCTGCTGTACTATGTTTACAGGAAACATTCCTGAAAGAGACAGATAAAATTACTTTCAAAAACTTTTCCCTGTTTAATGCGTACTTTCAAAACGCAGACAGGGCCTCAGGAGGAGTCTCTATTGCTGTGAACAATAGAGCCCCTCACAGAGTCGTTCCTTTAAACACAAATTTACAAGCCATTGCTGTAAGTGTCACTCTACATCGAGTGATTACTTTTTGTTCCATTTACTTACCACCAAACACCAATCTAGTACAAAAGGAATTAGACAATCTTGTTGAACAACTTCCCGCGCCCTTCGTTTTACTCGGGGATTTTAATGCCCATAACATTTTATGGGGATCAAATCACATAAACGACAGAGGCCATAAAATAGAATATTTCATTTCTAGACACGATCTGTGTCTATATAACACTAATTCATCAACATATTTACACCCAGGAACGGGTACGTACACATGCATAGATTTGACAATTTGCTCTCCCTCACTGCTTTTGGACTATGAATGGAAGGTCGCTGATGACCTTCACAGCAGTGATCACTTTCCAATCACTCTTGAAAATAACACTAAAATTGATGATACAATTCCACAATGGAATATAAAGAAGGCCGATTGGGCTATGTTTGAAGCATTATGTAAAACTAGACTAAATAATGATACAGTATTCAACGCTGTTAATCCTATACAGCATTTTACCTCCGTTCTAATTTCAATTGCAGATGAATCCATTCCCAAGTCCTCAACGAACAGTAAGAGATCGCAAAAACCTTGGGTAACCAAGGAATGCAAAGAAGCCATTAGACAACGCCGAGAAGCATTAAAAACATTCAACACTCGTCCAACGCCCGAAAATTTAAATAAATATCGTATTGCCCGGGCTAAAACTCGACGCACAATCAAAGAATGTAAGCGTGCATCCTGGAAGAAATATATTTCTTCTTTAAACTCTCGTTCCTCAATGAAACAAGTTTGGGATACTATTCGGAAAATAAATGGAAAAAGGAAACACAATTCTATTCGACACCTAAAAATAAACAATATCAATTTCAGTTCGAAACGTGACATAACAAATATTCTTGCCGATAGTTTTTCGAAAAACTCATCATCATCTAATTATTCAGATGCCTTTAGAAGATTAAAATCTCAAAAAGAAAAGACACGTTTAAAATTTACATCGAACAACACTGAAAATTATAACCAGCTGTTTTCTTTATTGGAGCTTAGGGAGGCATTAGACAAGGCCCATGATACATCCGCTGGGCCTGACGAAGTACATTACCAATTCTTGAAACACCTCCCAGAATCTTCTCTGACATTGCTTCTTAAAATCTTTAATGATTTATGGATTGCTGGTAATGTACCTAAGAGCTGGAAAGAAGCAACAGTGATACCGATTCCCAAACCAGACAAAGATAACGAAGATCCTAACAGCTATCGGCCTATTGCATTGACAAGCTGCATATGCAAAACAATGGAACGAATGATTAATTCTCGGCTTGTATGGTACTTGGAAAGTAATAATTTAATTTCTCCTTTCCAAAGTGGCTTCCGTTCTGGTCGTAGTACTAACGATCATCTGGTTAGACTGGAAACATTTATTCGCGATGCATTTATCAAGAAGGAACATTTAGTAGCGGTCTTCTTTGATTTAGAAAAGGCCTATGATACAACATGGAAGTACGGGATACTAAATGACCTGCACGATCTAGGTCTAAAAGGCCGTCTGCCCGCTTTCATCTCCAGTTTTCTCTCCGACAGAGAATTCAAAGTACGCGTGGGCTCTACCCTCTCCGATATGCACCAGCAAGAGATGGGTGTGCCCCAGGGCAGTATTTTATCTGTGACTCTATTTAATATCAAAATCAATAGCATCACTAAGTGCTTAACTCCCGGTGTGGACTGCTCTTTATATGTAGACGATTTTTTAATTTGTTATCGATCAAAGCACATGCATACAATTGAAAGGCAACTTCAACAAAATATCAATAAGATCCACCATTGGGCCAGTAATAATGGTTTTAAATTCTCTAAATCGAAAACAGTATGCATGCATTTCTGTCAATTGCGAAGACATCATGATGACCCTAAACTCACGCTGGACGGAACACTTATTCCAGTTGTTGAGGAAACGAAGTTTTTGGGTATTATCTTCGACAGAAAACTGACTTTTATACCACACATCAAGAATTTAAAAGCTAAATGCTTAAAAGCTTTAAATTTACTAAAAGTAATTGCGCACACTGACTGGGGTGCTGATAAAAAAGTCCTCCTCAATTTGTATAGAACATTTATCCGTTCTATACTAGACTATGGATGCATTGTTTATGGTTCAGCTAGGAAGTCTTATTTGAAAATGCTTGACCCAATTCATCATCAGGGAATAAGACATGCTCTAGGAGCATTCAAGACATCTCCATGCGAAAGCCTTCTCGCGGAAGCGAATGAACCACCCTTATCGCACCGCAGAGAAATGCTTTCTATACAGTACGCTCTTATGTTAAGATCAAATCCTCTGAACCCTGCTTTTTCGGCTGTTTTTCAACCAAAATACAAAACTTTGTACGAAAACAAATCAAATGCCATACCTTCATTTGGCATCAGAATATCATCCAGTTTTGACACTATCAAAATTAATCTCCCTACAGTTCAGAACACGTTTGTCTCGGAAACACCACCTTGGCTCCTTAAGCAACCCAAAGTGATTTTTACGTTGCACGATGGGAGAAAATCTGAGACGAATCCTGCCGTTTTCCAGAACTCTTATCATGAACTCCTCAACGATTTTAAAAACTACACAAAAATTTTTACTGATGGATCAAAAGTTGATGACAAGGCTGCTGCAGCCTTTGTTAGTGGCAAGCACATAACCAAAGTGCGCTTGCCAAACGATGCGTCCATATTTTCAGCGGAAATCAGAGCAATAGATCTTGCTCTGAAATTTATTGAACAAAAGCGCATTTTAAATAGCATTATTTTCTGTGACTCTCTGTCAGTACTTCAGTCGCTACACCATAGAAAACTGGATAATCCATTACTAGTCGATATTCTCGTCAAAAACTCTGAGCTTAGTAAGTCCTACAACATAGTATACTGTTGGTTACCTAGCCATATTGGTATTAGAGGTAATGAAGAAGCAGACCGGGCTGCTAAGATGGCTCTATCCCAAGAACCATCGGATTTTAAATTACCTTTTACTGATTTTAAACCTTGTATCAAAAAGTACCTACGTCAGAAGTGGCAGGCGTCATGGGATGATGCAGTCAATAACAAACTTCATGCCATCAAACCAACCCTGGGAGAATGGACTCCTTCCTACAGAGCTATCCGTAGGGAGGAGGTTGTCATTGTAAGAATCAGAATCGGTCATACATACATTACCCACTCCCACATACTGAAAGGTGAAGATCCACCAGAGTGCTTTTCTTGCAATGAGCCATTCACTGTTAAACACTTTATGACCGAGTGTTCCGACCTGCAACCTACGCGTGTTAAATACTATAATGTACATGACATGAAGGAACTTTTTGATACAATACAAACCACTTGTATTTTAGATTTCCTAAAGGAAGTAAATCTCTATTTTAAACTATAACTTGTATACCATCACGTAGAATATTTTTATCTAATGCAAATATCACCTTTTATTGACAACATCTTATCATCAACATAACACCATTTACATCTCCCGTTGATTGGGAAGCTTCATATTTTCCTGTTACCAACATCTTACCATTTTATATTTAACTATTGTTTTTTTTATATATATCGCTGGTCGATGTTAAACCTTTCTTGTTTTTGAACATGTAACGTATTGTATGGCGCTAAATAGCCTAAAAGTGCTGGTGCGCCGTTAAAATTCAAGTAAACAAACAAACAAACTAACAAGTTTTCTGTCTCTAATTGGACTTACATCTAACTAAACATTCTGTCGATTCGTAACATCAACATAATTACTATCGACAGGCAGATTTCAATATGGTGACATTGTATGCACAGATTATTTATTAATATCAGCTAAATGTGCTACACAAATAGCTAGCCAATAGTTTTCAAGTCAAACAGTTTGCTAATCATTTCGACATAACTATTTCCAAAACTATGTGTCAGACACTGATATCTCAAGAATATAAAGCACCTGCCAACCATTTTTGTTTTCGGCGTTTCAAATCCCAATATATTTATAAAGTATCCCATTGTAATCTGGTTTTAATTGAATGGCTATTGAATTAAAAGAACAAAAGTAACATACAGTACCGCTTTTATAATATACGCCAGTAGTAATATCAATTTATAATAAAAGTCGCATTGAGTCAAAATTCAGAATAATCACATCAAGATAAACGTAGGAAATAAAAACAACATTAAAACCCTATAATAAATATTTTTATCAATTATTTTATTTATTTTGCTTTTCTATAAATACTTTATAAATATAAATACTTTAAACCATTATTAAAGAGCATGAGATCTCCATATACATCAAACAAGTACGTCAACCAATAATAATTTATTATACGTTTTGAACATTCCACATCATTGTTTTGATATATGATCTAGATATACACCTGTATTCTACTAAATAAAATATGTCTCGCTCTGTTTGACATAAAAATTAACGTTGAGATCTTATGTTTTTATGGACGTGTTTACTGTGACTAAGTCAATTTATCATAATTCAGACTCGCTAGAATTCAATTTTTATTCTTCAAACCTGTTTTTGTGTTTATAAACAGATTAAAGTTGCAGCAGGAGTACATTAGAGACTAAATTAATCGTTCGTAATGCTTATATTAAAATATCAACCCTGTTAGTTTGTATGGGAGAGTGGTGGAGATGGGCCTCAACCCCTTTATCATAACGACTAGGATCGGCGTAATGTTGTTTTTATCTTCTGCATTTATCTTGATGTAGAGTGACGTCTCCCTAAATCACAAAGTAAATATTCCCCTCCACTTGGTAGGGGTTATTTACTTTGTGATTCCACAATCGACACATTTATACCACGATTTGTGTAGAAAGAGTAAGACAGAAAAAGACACGTTAATTTCTAAAATTGGCACACAAAAACATTGCATGGGATGATCAGCTAAAAGCAGCTCAGGTGATATTACATTTCGAATTTTCATTTTATTTTAAAATCTCAATTGATTTAAAATTTTAATTAATGAATAAGCAAGTCAAGTTTTCCAATGGACCGTGCACTTATTTCAGTAATTCAACAAGCTTTTTTAATTTACACATAGCAATTGCCCTTGAAATACATCGTCTTAAAAAGACATCCTTAACACATTTCAATCCCTTTAGATTGATATGAACAAAATAGTTAATTACGTACTGATAGATTTAGTTAAATACCTCAATTTTGCAAAGCAAAGAAGGCGCTTCTTGTTTGAATAGATAATGGCTTAATGGGCTAGAATTTTGAAAATAATGTAATACATTTGGAGCATGCGCATTTGATAGCGCCCCGTTTTTAGCAATTCTTAGATTGGTTTGTGTGATTATTGAGATTGGCGCCATGGAAATATTTCTAGCCCGAAATAATTAGCCAATTACTAGGAGCAAACGTCAGGGAGTCGAGTGTTATTGGGTTCGAATGATGCCATGGTTCGCTAGTAGTTAATTTAGGTCTAAAATGAATGACTGTCCCTGTTGTAACATAGTTCATATTAAAATCTAATGGTGTACGATTGTGGTGTGACTGAGGTGGCAGTATTTACGGTAGGAAAGCGGTAAATCACCCAATGAAATCAATAAGTAGGGACTTAGTAGATGCCGTTTATGAATCCATAGTGGATAATAGGTGCAGTTATATTGGGGTAATGTGCCGGTAAGAGTACTCATTGACTGACCTAGGGTGGCGGTGCTAAATAGTTCGCAGTGAGAAAGTGGATACTAGTGTATTTTCTATTGTATAAGCGGCTGGCGGTACGGAAAGTAGATGATGGTGAAGAAAAACCATCCAAATGTGCGGTTGATGTACATTTAGCAAGTTGTTTTATCTGTGATTAGTGTAAAATCTGGTATATAAAAGCAGACACGTCTGGACTTCCAATTTACAACTCAAATTGTATGAAAGTCTTTGTAAATTTGGAGAAAACATATGACTTCCAGCGGGATTCGCGCCAGGGTTTGACAACGCTCGGTCAAGTATTACCCCCATAGCGTGTAACAATAAGAACTTCAATGCGGTTTAAAGAGTACTGTGGCTCGCAAGGATAATTGTCCATGTTAATGATAATGCAATGCACCCCTGACACTCTAAATTGACATTATGATCTAGAAAGTGTTTATTATTCAATACAGTCTTAAAACTATTTGTATGTAAACCATGCTTGGGAAAGACGTTTTTGATATTAAATGCATAATTTTGTCTGGCATTATTGCATAATCCCAAATTTCAATGCGCAGTGTGCATTACTACGACGTGGTTGAGTGAAATAATTATCATGATCATACATTATTATGTTAGATAAAGATAAGTCGTAAATATTTAGAGATTGAAGTAGTATATTAGAAATAAATGGTCTAAACAGATAATGTTGCTATAGATTTATAGAGCACTAATTGTACGTATTCTTTCCTTGTTGGTATAGATGATCCCAGCAGTTTAGCTGAATGGAATAATAATGTGCAGATTTCTCTAGCATGACTTGGGTAAGATAAATGACAGTATAGTAGATGAAAAAGTAAGATAAGTAACAGTACTTTTTTGACATATTTCGCATAGCAAATATCTAAATGGAACACATTTTGGGATGCGATAATAGCTTGAAATAGGAAAGTTAATTAGTAAGGAGTATTCGTGTGCAGAAATAAAATTTGGAAAGAAAGGTAGCAAGAAACCGAACAGAAATCTGAATTCAACCCACATTTCGATGAATATTACATGAGGATGTGCATTCTGATTTGAGAGTGCAGATACTCAAAGTGCTATACGAAACTTGGCTATCATCATGTGGTAATATTGCGTGTCAGAGGTTATTATGAATTGCATGACTTCGGTTATCATGGCTACATGAGAGAAAGCATAAGTTAAACAGAGCAATTATCCTTGCAATATGTCGTCTTAAAATGAAACCGTTAACATAGTTTCATCTGTTGACATTGATATGAACAAAATGGGTAATTGTTTACTGATAGATGTAGTTAAATATCTTATTTTTGCAAAGCAAAGATAGCGCTTCTCGTATGAATAGATTTTTTATTAATGGGCTAGAATGTTGAAAAAAAGAACTTAATTGCGGTTTAAAGATTACTGTGGCTGGTATAGATAATTGTCCATGTTGATGATAATGCATTGAACACTTGACACTCTAAAATGTCATTATGGTCTCTATATTGTTTATCATTTAAAAGAGGATTTAGATTACTTGTATGTAAACCATGCTTGGGAAACAAGTATTTGATATGAAATGCATATGTTTTGTTTGTCATGATTGCATAATCTCTAATTTCAATAAGCAGTGTGTGTCACTATGAAGTGGTTGAGCGAAACAATTATCATTATCATACATTATATATATATATATATATATATATATATATATATATATATATATATATATATATATATATATATATATATATATATATATAATACTGAAATTGGTTAAGCACACTTTCCAATCATCGTTCTTTGGTACGTGTGCGTATGAGGGTTTATGCTGAATTGCATTATCTTGACAACATGACAAAATGCATAACTTAATAACAAACCTTGAAATACGTCGTTGTAAATTCAAACTGTTAGCATTTTTAGTCTCTAGATATTGATAATGAAGAACATATATTGTATGGTATTGATGGATTTGGATAAAATACCAACATCTCCGAAAGCAAACAAAGCGCTTCTCATGTGCAGTAATGTAGAGTTGGCTACAATTTTATACATATGCTTTTCTCGGTTTTCCTATTGGGCAAGGCAGTTTAATAATAATTACCTGATCAAATGATCAAAATCATGCAGGTCGTTTTTTTTCAGAAATTGAATGCTCTTGATATATGACAAAGACGCAACATCAGCCTGCTTAATCAAGTAGAAGTAAGCCTGTGCAAAACGTTATAGTCCGCCAAAAATAATTCTTTGCTTTATCTGATAGAGACGCATGGCAAGTGCAATGAGAATATATTAAGGATTTTACTAATGACATTAGTATGTGTTAAAAGATATTTAATTTGCATCGTTATTTGTTTAATTTTATTTTGTATGTCACTTCATGGTATTGTAATGCAACATTGGATGTTGGTCTTAACCTTGTCCAAAATCACGTTTTTTTTTCTATTTAACCTGAATTATTGATTTTGTTTTTATATTCAAACATCTAATACACATAAAAAAATATTCGTTATGTGTACAGATTTGGTATTATGATCATTATTAATAGATGTAAACATGTTTATTTGGTCTTGGTCTTTGTTATTGGAATCTCCTGACAATTTACATTGTGTATTTCACATAGTACATGTTATATATTTGATTTTTATTAAAAACATTTCAGTTATAGCTTATAGTTTATCTTGTAAACATTAAGAATGTTCTAGACGGTTATTTTGCAATAGGAAATAGTGTTTGTTTTAGAAAATGTTAATTGTTACTGGAGGTCAAGTGGAATACTATATATTATTATTTCTAACAAAGTAGTCATTCGTGCTTTAAGATCTGGCAGAATAAAGTTTCTTATATTGTTTTGTCCAGGAAGGCATTTGGGCTGTAGTTTATTTCTTTAAATTATCTAATTCAATGATTATCTTCTCAGAGTTCTCCTACAATAATATTCTTAGATGGAGACTTTCACTCTAATTGAAATTGGATTGAAATCTGGAATTATATTATTGTGTTTCAATAAAAGAATGTTGATACATCAACACAATACAGGCTGCCAGAGGCACATCAACATCTTCAGTGTTGGACTTAGTTTGGATTTCCACTAAAGTTTATTCAGAGCTTTTATTATTACGACCTGAGTCTTAAATCTAGAATTATTTTTGGATTTATTTAGAAATACCGTACATTCATTTTTTTTCATTTTCACTTCTAGAGAAATAAGTTATTTGTTGAGTTTTAGAAAGCTTGCTTCTTTTATTCTTTTCTGTTACTTATTTTAAGACCACATACTCGTAACATGTGTGATGATGCAAATGCCTGTCAAGTTGAGTGATCAACTAAGCGTGTATAGAATGTGATGTAGTTTCTTGGATGTTGTAATGTCTTATGAAGATTATCAATAAAAGAAAATTAACAATAATTAACGTCAAATGAAAGGAGAAAGTACATGCAATCAATTAGCATTCAGCAGTATGCTGAGTCAATACTAATTGTTTGTAACTAGTTTTAAGTACATGTAGGTCTTATTTGCAGTTTGTTTCTATACTGCTGAAACTATCAATATCTTGTAGTTTGACATATTTAATATGAAGCTATAAACATATGTTTAAGCTTGACATGTATGGTGAGCAATCCTAACAGTAGGAAAACAATGCGAAACTTTCAAATAATCAGGTTGGTTCCTGCCGGTTTTGTAATTTTGTACTCTCACCTGTTTTCCTATGGTTTTAATACGATTTCTTCTGAACATGTGTGTATTGCACATTCCAATACGGTAATGTCTTTTTTCAAATTTTTAAATTTTGTGAGATATATATTTGTGATATATATTATGTTTGTCGAGTTTATTCATGATATGATTAATTATAAAGAGGAAACGCATTACACTAACACGCCGATACGGGATGTATATTAAATTTATGTAATGTGCTAGATTTTGCTTTCAACTGA
Source organism: Unio delphinus (assembly GCA_029339505.1). Classification (NCBI taxonomy): domain Eukaryota; kingdom Metazoa; phylum Mollusca; class Bivalvia; order Unionida; family Unionidae; genus Unio; species Unio delphinus. Next base: position 10,371,390 of record JAQISU010000087.1, read on the forward strand.
GAATTGTTTCTTAGTTATAGGAGAACATTGAACTTAGGAATCCATATTAGAGACCTTACTCTATTTTTGTGTTTCTATATAAGAAAAGTACCCATATAGAATTAGGAACTTCGATGGTCAATTAATATACAAAATAATCATGTTCCTGACCAAATCTCTTCATATGGGTTATCTATTTATGAAAATACCATGTTTGAATTCTGACATTTTACCAATAGCAATCGAGTTTGTTCTGCCTCCATCTCCCAAAATTATATCCACTGAGGATATGTTCAGTGTTTTTCAATGGATGGAGTGAATTGTATATTAACTACGTGTCTAGAAATATACATATATATATATATATATATATATATATATATATATATATATATATATATATATATATATTTATATATATATATATATATATATATATATATATATATATATATATATATATATATATATATATATATATAAGAATAAATAATGATGCACCGCACTTGATTAAATAACATGTAGGTTTAGAACTAGTTATTTCCAACCTCCTAAATGAAAGCTGTAGACTTATTTTGTATCTTTTCTTTCTGTATATTTGTGGAAGCAAACTTTCCACTATTCCATAATGTCGAGATTTGTACAAATTAATCACGTTATTTGTCTTATTTCGAAGGAAATTTCATTCTCTCTGGAACAGGAAGAAATTATGGAGTATTCAAAATGGCGAAGAAGATGCTTTCCTTTCATTACTTAATGATGGTTAAAATTTCAATGTCCTGATATAAACAACAAACCTCCAATCATGAAAAACACATGGCGACTGCATCAAGTATTACAAGTAGTTTTTGATTGATTTGCATTGTAACGACGGGAAAAGAAAGAGCGAGCCATTTAAATTTCCTTTTTCAAAGCAGAAATATCTTTTATGTTTCATAAAAACGAATAAATATTTTAAGTTTTTTTCATTGAAGCATTTTTAATTTAAAAAGGAACTTATCGATCTATATTTTTTCTATTCTTGTACAGTGTGAAAAATGTTTGATGTGGAATTCAGTGAAGATATTCTGCATAAATTGCGGTCATCCATTATAGAAAGGTATGCAAATAAAGCACAGTAGTATAAACACTAATAGTTTAAGTTAGGTGTAATATTGATATATTTATAAAACATTCTAGTTAGTTAAACGTTTACAGTTGTAAATAATACCAATAGCTGTTTCCTTTTTATCGGTAATGCTAGCGAATCGTTCCAAATTCTCTTCAACAGATAAATAAATACAGAGTTTATTTTGAGAATAATATCTCTTTTGTGAGTCATCTTTAATAGAAAGTTGTCGCTTGTTTTCTAATTTAGCTGTCAAGGCGTTATAGTGTCCTGGAGGCCACGAATCCAAAGACTTGTCAGACCGAAGTAGATTACGACTGGACATGCTACACTTTTAGGGAGAATTCCCATTGTCTCGAGATGATATAACTTCGTAGAATCTTTGAACATCAGTCAGATTAGACTTTAAATCACAATGAATGTCTTAAATTAATATCGCTAATATTACACGATTTTGTATCTAATATGTATTAATGTATTCCAAGTTTGCTTGTTGATCAGTACAGACGGTTGTTTTTTTTTGTGCTTGTTGGCATTCATATCTCTAAGAATAATCAAACGTTTCCTAAATTTCTCATGTGTATTTCTTTGATAACATGTTTTAATTGACCAATATTTAATTTTTTAAAGTAGTGTTTAGAGATTATGATTTTTGTTCTCGCTTTTGCTTTGGTTTTAATTTGCGAAATAGGCATAAAGTTTTACGCGTTGAGATATGTGACTTCTATATTTAATCACTTGGTTACATAAGATGTTTGTTTAAAAAAATTAAATTTCTTGCTGAAATGAGAAACTCGTACAATTTTTGTAATGTTATCACTTCACAGATGTATTTATTCCTTATATGCACTATAAGTATTTCCTATTACTAATTAATTATACAGGTAAATATATTAAAATGTAATGGCCAATAATCACATCCTTTCTTGATCAAAACCCTCATATCCTGCTACGGCTTGATATTCCCTTTATAACATTTGATCCACATTTTCACTCTCAAAAGGCCACATCTTTTATCCATCCCTTGAGTGGCTGATTTTGCAAGGTTGTGCTATAATAATATGATGATGACATTACCTTTTGTGGTTAACAAAGTTTTTATACAGGGGAAATTTTAAATTTGAAAAAAGTTTAATATTTTATACTTAATTCTCCACTGATGGAAAGCGTACGTCAAAGTGGTCAGGTTCTTACATCTTACAGTTTCATTGTTTTTGCTCTAAAATTTGATATTAATATAGTTTAATTAAAGTATATTCAATCCTAATTATTGAATGGTATGCCTTACAAAAACGTTTGGACAATATTCCTGACCGCTATGGAGTTTTCTGATGGTGGCCAGGTACTAAACTGGGTGGACACACTCAGCTGTCATTGTGAAGTCAACAAGAATGCACTAACTCACACCTGTAGGATAATATTTTCCAAAACTGTCCATCTAATTTAACGATGCTTGTACAATATGATGTTGGGTGTAAATAAAGAATATATAGTCAACATGAAGGTTTCAATAAAAGTCTTGCTATGATGTCTGTTTGGTGGTAAATCAAAACGACTAAGCTTGAAAATGGCTTCCTGGTGGTTATTTGGAAACTTTTGTTGTGTGCACTCCTCCCAAACGGACGGGTAAATCAACGTCTGTGCATATATATGTCTAACGATACTTAATTTGGCATACATGAATATAATGCCAGTCATACCTCACATATGGCTGCCACAATGGCTCTTTTATAGAGCTTTCCGGCACTACTTCTTGGAATGGACGATCAATATGACATTGAATTTTCAACAAAAGACTTAATGATGATATCCACTATCAACTAAATAAAAAGAGTCCTAACCTGTTATCTAACATGTACTCTACAAACATTTGTTTCACAATCTTGTTATTGCTGAGGAATATCAGATATTGTTTCAGTAATCAGAAGTTATAAGGAATAAATTAGTCTTAATGTATGCATATATTTAGCTGTATTTTTAAAACAAATATATCTAAATTATAAATTCCTCCTTTGTAAGATAAAAAATGTACAATATATTAAATGCTAATTGATTTTTTATTTCTGGATTGCTAAATTGCTACAGTTATAAACGTCTGGAATAATTGTATTTATTTCCAATATGAGTAATATTGGAACGTAATTATTTAGTTCTTCGCACTAAATTGTAGCAGTAACCACATATGTATTTTATTTAAATGTTTACTAAACACAAAAGCTCTAACAGAATATTAGTTCTTTTATATATATAAATCACTTAGTTGCAGTTTTCGCATTGTCTTTGTTCAGAACTTAAGAGCCATGATAAGTTGAAATAAAGTATATGGGATTGGTTATAATTTTGTTATTTGTTTTTCACTGGTTAAATGATCACAGCGGCGTGTCAGAACACACAGAACTACCACCAGTCTAATAATACTAACCATGTACTGATAAGAAGTTGAGCTCCGTGCATGGCATGGCAGGTTCACTTTGGATAACAGCCATTAAAATTATACAGCCCGATATGTTCTGGATTATCGTTATAAATCTACAATTTTTTTTGTGCAAATTTGCGCATTGGAAAATTGTATGTTATGAATTCATTTATATACATACACGATTTGTTAATATATTAGGTATATGTGATGTTTATAATAAATACTACTTAAAAGACTTGCACGCTCTCTTTGTAAACATCACGTTCGCAATATTCGACCCAGGAGATTTCTAATGGAATTCAAACTTTAAGAGGTCATTTGTTTGTAATCGTAATGTAATCATCCAATCCTCACCTACGTTTTGTTTCCTTTTGCCAGGAATGATCGCAAACAATTTAAACAATCCAAAAAGTAGTAACTACGTGTTTTTGATTCCATGCAGTCTTCGGAGAAACAATTGTCAAAGATAACTCCACTGTAAAAAGGATATAGAAAGTTCTATACAAAGCACAAGTTACTAAACAGTCATATACTCGCTGATAGCTGCAAGCTCTAGTAACTCATGAAAGCTACCAAAACAAAAGTTTAATAGCATGTTGCATATGATAAAGAAATATTTTTTCATCTGTTGCTCACGTATATGTTACGAAATGAAAAAGACAATTTCGACACACACACGCACACATGAATGGAATCTAGAAGTTTTGATGTGTATAGGTTTCCAGGACAGTCAAAGTGAAAATTGAAATCTCCAAAAATAATCAGGTTGCCACCTATCGAATATCCATATTTCAGGAGATTCGGAAACTGCTCTGAAAAGTGAGATTCAGTCAGCTTGTTTTTTCTACTTAGAGAAGGGCGGTAGAGGCAGAACAAATGGACTGACCATTGTTCCGGTGTGAGTGTTGTTTGAACTAGTTCAAGGTTGTGTTGTATTTAAGACATTTTACATGTACTTATTTGTGTTGATGGCAATTCCACGTTTGCGAGAGTGGCGAAGGAACGACTTGATGGAGTAACCGGTGTGTGTTAGATCCGCGAACTTCGGCTCATTGCCTGATGTTTTCAGCCATGTTTATGTCAGGAAGAAGACGTCGATATTCTGATAGTTGATAGAATTCACTATTTATTTGCGTTTTTCTGGTGGGCGTTGAATAATGTAAGAGTTCATAGTGTCCATTGAAGTGGGGCGATATGTCCTGGACCGAAACGTCCATGGGGCGAATCGTCCAGGTACCATTCAAGAACAAAGGACGTTGTAGAAGTGAAGCAAGACGGCTGAGAAAAATTCTAATTGTTCTCGTTTCAAAACCAAGATGAAGAAAAGGAATAGCCGATGCATGATGAAACACAACAATGTAGACGAGATAGGTAACAAGCAGATATTTCATGAAAAGCAGCATAAAACCGGAACAGATGCTTCACAATAGTGGCCATCTTTCCAGACGTCAAGATATATACCTTATTAAATAATATTTTTAAATAATATCTTCATAAATATTTTGTTTTACTTCTTTCAGCTTGTACAATATTTGACTGGATATGTTGTATTTAAATTGATATGTTCTTCACTCCAGGGCCGGCGCTTCCGCTAGGCGAACTAGGCAATCGCCTAGGGCGCTGGGTTAAGGGTTTATTTCATGATGGGCGGGTGGGTAGAGCGTGAGTGGAAAGGGGGCGCCAGATATCTGATCTCGCCTAGGGCTACAAAATACCTTGCACCGGCGCTGCTTCACTCCAGTCTTTTTTAATCGTCAGAGTATGAGGTCAGTTTCTCAAATAGAAACGATGATAATGAAAAGTAAAATAAAATATAAATGAGATTCATACTAGTAAATAATATTTATTATTTGTAATCGTCCAAAATGGTACAGTAGTTATGTAATATTAATTATTGTGGCAATTTTAAAATTAAAATCAAACTATGATAAATTTCATTTTTTTTAAGTGAAATTGTTCCTAATAGCTGATTCTTTAAAAATAATCTATTTAGAGAGATTAAGTTAGCGACCGAAGCCTGCAAGTGCTACGTTGAAATAATTTAAATCTCGTAATTACGACATATCTCGTAATTACGACTTGCTATTTTGGTAGTACGAGATAGAAACTTGATAGCTTCTTATCCTCAGGCAGAAAGGTATCCCGAAGGAGGGAGAAGAGGGAGAGATTTTGCGAGACCAAATCTGCAGTGGAGTTCAGTATACCATCCATGAGGTCCAGAATCCGATTGTTCTTTTGAGCATCCAGTTAGAGACTGCAGACGGTCAACACCAAAGAGCCAGAATACAAGTCACACTTCCTCTAGAACTATAGAGGGTGAATCAGCTAGAGAGGCAAGCAAACCCACATCCGCTATCCCGACGGGTATGACTACAGTGCTAGACGCTACCGTCATACCGTCGACAATATTGACCGCTGGTCGATACTTTTTGCAAAGAGCGTCGCTTCTCGGTCTCTTGTTCAAGCTGAAGATCGATATTGATAATGATCTTTAGGTGGAAGTTATGAGTTTTCTCTGGTGTCAGGTCAATTAAAAAGATTGCGATACAATATGATCTGATCCTGGGTGGATACGTTTAAATCGCCCATGTTATCACTTCGATACGTAGTCTTACATTGACGATAAATTAAATCTTGCTGAGCTTTTTACCATTTTATTATAAAATAATATATCATAGATCAGAAGCTTTAGCGGTAGATATATAGGAAGTTGAATTGTTGTTACTTACCATAGTTACAAAGTACAGTAACGTCGCTCTCTTATCGCCGCATAAAAGTATATATATATATATATATATATATATATATATATATATATATATATATATATATATATATATATATATATATATATATAATGTTACGACTCTAAAGTCTTTAAGTAATAGAAAAGAGTGAAAGTCAGAAAGATTGATAAAACTCAGCATTGTGAATTAAATTAGCTTTGTCCAAACAAATTTTATTATTGAATGTTCTGATGTGCCTGAGTCTCGAATGTTCTAATGTGTGAATGGCATGAAATGTGTTGATGTGTTAACAATCATGATGTAACACGATACTAAAATCCAACATTTCCTTGAATAAATTCACAATAATTCCAAATTAATGATTCTATCCAAGAAGAATTACTGAGCACGCTTTAATTCAAGTTAATAATTTAAATAAATAAATCCATCTAAATTAAAAAATGAACTCCTCAATAAGACTGATTTAACTTCGGGTGTTCGTATAGCAATAAATAATTTTTTTTAAGTATACATGATTGACATAACAATATAAGATATATTATTAAAGCCAATATGTATGTTGGTTTCCTTTTAAAAACGTTCAAAGTAGGCAGTGCAGTATGGGCAGATATGACATAAGACGATGATTTACATTGGGCTGTCATCGAGAAAGAGTTTGTGGCAGGTTTGACATATTTTCGTATTTTTTTCAAGTCCTGTGTATCACTACCATGATAAAAGAAACATTCATGCATCTGTTGAAACCTATAATACGTTTGGTTTGTATTCACATCCTCAATTATACCTATGTAAGATGATAATGATCATTTATTGATTGCCGGGAGTCGGTGTTGGAAAGATGTATCTAAAATCGATTCGAGGAGTGCACGTTTGATACATTAATAGGTTAATAAAATTGATCCCCACCTCTTTTTATTACCAAGTTGTTATTGGCGTTTTGGTTGCATTTATCATGAACGAATCTACAGATTGAGAAGGCATACTGTAGGATCATGCAAATGGGAAGCTAGAAAATAATGAGAGAGAATATATATATATATATATATATATATATATATATATATATATATATATATATATTTGCGCGCAATAATACAATAACTCGCACGTACTGCGCGAGTAATTAAAGCGTTACAGTGGTATTACGGCGCGCGAAACAAGACACCCTGATTATATGAAAAGTATGGAAGTCTAAATGAGCCATATCGGGCATTTCGTAACACACCTTCCCCCTTCAGAAATAAGTAGAATACAATTCTAGTTTCCTTTCCCAATTTATTATTCTTATTGAAAGTAAATGAAATTTGTCGACATTAAAGCTGCTGTGTTTTCAAGTAAAGTAGTGAATGAAACGATTATTATGTTTGCACAATATTTCGGATACTTTACAGAGATAACAATGAATGGATCAAACAATACAAAGTCATGAAATATGAGATAAAAATATTTAAAATGGTGAGATATAACTATGAACAAAGTTTCAACTTGTGTAAGTATTAATATACCTATATATACAGGCATTCAATCGAATTGTTTCCAAGGGCTTGAATGAACACTTGATTAACAAAACGACATTAAACCATTATGAATTAATTACACCAGCCAACGATGATTCGAACAATTTTAACAATGGACATAGAAAGCAATGGTAAAAACTGGATGATATTGCAAACATAATTAAACAGCTATACCAACGGAGAGAATGAGAGAGAGAGAGAGAGAGAGAGAGAGAGAGAGAGAGAGAGAGAGAGAGAGAGAGAGAGAGAACTGCTTTTCTCCCTGCAAGAAACGTCTACCTTGCTAATCCAATAGAAAAAGGAATAGGCAAACTGTCCAGATCAGTATAAAGGGTTGATTTTGATAATGGTTATTGTGACGTTTTGGACGAAGTTATTAAAGGAGACCGGAAACCAGTGGAAATATATCATAATAATAACAGCACTATAGAAGAAAACTTTATTCTGAAGTATCACATGCGACCACAATGCCAATATTTAAATATTTGCTTATGTTGTAGAAGCTGAATTTCCGTGACCTCGTGTGCAAACTTTCAGCACCTATTCGGTTACTCTCGTGATGTGACGTCATAGTAACGACTCCAGTATCCTGACTGGCCGTTCTGCATTGATTACCGGTGTAAATAGCACATTAAGAAAAGGCAGCGGACAACATTTTTTTCTCTTTTCCAAAGGATAAAGACATAAAGAAAATATGGATACATTATTACAAGCGAGTCGATTTTAATGCAACACCATATGGCACTCCGTGCTCATTATATTTCTCAAAGGAATGTTACGAGAGGGATCCTGAAAAATACCAACTGTAGGATACGCAAATGCTAGGCCAAGACTAAAAGTTGAACCGTTCCAGACATACCATTGTATATTTTAAATCCTGGGAAAAGTGTCAAATGTATGAGTTATGAAGATAGGCTGAAAACCGAGTAAGTGACCACAAAATGCAACAATCAATTCACAGATCTTTTATCAACACCATCAGTGCTAATAAAAATATGACAGTCCGACACCTGATCGTGTTGATGAAAAGAGTAAATGTATTTTCAAGATCACAATCTAAATCAAGTCACCACTGCCCTATGTGAAATTAAGATCTGACTTTAATAAAATGGAGCTTTGCTAAAAAAAAATTTTTTACCCCTGACACGGTCGAGAAAACACAATTTTCAGTAATCTTATAAATAAAAAAATAATTTAAAAAACAAAAACCTTTCAGTCTATGACTGTTGCACGTAGAATGTATAAACGGTAATCTTAATTATTGGAATTGATATAAAACTATCCGTTAAGCAGTTTAAATAGCAGCTATTAAAATAAAAGAGGTCAGATAGAATATCAAAGTTTCACATTAACTGACTGACAATATAAATTGTGGGAGGCGACTATTAACCCGGCCCAATTGCCCCAGTGTGCAAGCGCCTATGGGACACGCCATTTCTCCCTGTGATACGCCTTATTATCTCCCAGGACAATACCCTTTTTCATATTCTGGTCTGCATAATAGCTAGCGGTTAGAATTAAGTACACAAACATAATGTCAGGTTAACAAATTAACAATTATTCCTTATCAATGCACTTATCTTGTGAAAAGGACTGACCCTCTGATATAATTTGAAGAAGCCATGTGCTACAGAGTGTGTATTTAAGCACCAGAAATTGATTGGCAAATAAACGATGCCCAATTATGTTGTAACTTTAATGCCAATGACGTCACTTTAACAGTTTAAATCTCAAACTTTACATTACATGTATGTGACAACTGTTTCCCCACATTTTATATCCCACCTTATTTACTTTCGTTTAAGTGCTAAGACATGTAACACTGTTTACTGAATAAAATATGTATTCTGAATTAGTTCTTTGGGGGCACATATACTGCGTCGTATATTTTGTTTTATTCCTTATTTTAATTTAATCACGGTAATGAAACTTTACATAAATGGTAGAGGAATGTCGGGTGTTAACTGGCCGAGTTTCTTTGGCGGAAATATAGATTTTGTTTGCAGAGAAAATTACGCAGCATTTATTGTGATCATTTATAAGTTTTAAACTAGTTGGCGACAATTTTGTTTACTACAGTACTTTTATAGTGGTTAAAAAAAATCTGAAATTTACGCGAATACTGTTTAATTTTAATCTATTTACTGAAGACAAAAACTGTAGTGTGAAATTAATTATTTCGTCACTACAATACTCCCAAGTGATAAAATATAATATGGCATCTGTGGATTACACACTTGATATCTATTTATGTGTGGTTTATCTTCTTCTGAGAAATGAAAATTGACAGGCATATTTAAATAATCTGGAGTTCTCTGCGAAAAATCAGGAGATATTACGAGATAGGGAGATAGGTGAGGGAATGGGAGGTTTTCTTCTTTCTTCTCTCGGCTTGAGAATTAACAGATATTAACTGTTCGGGTTTGTGGAATTTCAATTAGGGCTAGTGATTTTTTTAAGTCACCCGCCCGGGGCCGGTGCTTAAAAAAACGTTTCTTTCGGCACTGACCAGTACAAGACATGATCTGTTTTAACGAGACATATATATATACTATCAGATTTGTCAATATGCTAACTATAGCATCCATGTATACACTGTAATTAAAGCACAAGAAGGAAGCTTCTTAATGTTTAAATTAATTAATTATGATTTCCGCTTTGTAGAATTATTTGTGGGGTCATTTTGTGTGTGAAAAACTAATGCTTAAATTACGCCACGATGAAAACCGTTCTCAATGACCTTTACACCTGCACGGTAAAATATAAGTTTTCGCACATAAGTAGGTCCCCAATAAAGTCTCATAATTCAGTATTATCTCTCATGGACGTATATTTTACAAGATATCATTCCTTAGGTGTGTGTGTGGGGGGGGGGGGGGGGTAATGAATATTTGTACATTGGGTACCGTCACTTAATCATTATTACATTTTTGCAATGCAGTATTTATTTTAAAATTATTTTTTTTTAAAAAAATTCAAAAATATGAAATATGAGCACCTTCTTACTGCTGTAGTTTTCTGCTGTTCTGTCTTAAACACATTGTTAAAACATACTTCAACATATATAGTTATTAGCATATCTCGGAAGCAGATTCATCTTTTGAATGTGCAACCCAAATCTGGTCTCCTCCTATCTGTTTTGCTTGCCATGTTTTGGAATGGCTTTTATTGCGTCACGGGTGGTACCACCTGATCGGTTGTCTCATCAAAACTCGGAAACACTCGGCAATTTACGGAATCGTGGTATCTTCAGCGCAAAATAATTACTACCCGCCTATGATATTGAATTTATAATACATACATAAAAGGAATTGTTTTATTTATTTCTTTTCTAGTTAAATAACTTCTTTTACCAAATTAATTGCAAAAGACGAGACCATGATCTTTTTAATTTCCAATTATCATTACAACCTTGAAAAATGCTTGAAACAAAATCAGAGTCAAACTGCAATTGGTGATAGAAAAGAAAGTTATTATTTTAACTCTGTTAAATACAATTTACAAATTACCAAAGAATCAACAAAATGAACAAATATAACTGTTTTGGAGCAGAGTTTATAACAGCTACGGATGAATCCAACCTGAATCAGATAAAAAGACACTTGAGATGAATCTGTAGCACCGATAGAGTCAACAACGACACAGAGGCTGTTAAACTGAATTAAAGATGATTTTACCATTGACATTATAAAATAGTAATAATCATTAACATTGAGGCATTCAAAACATACCTGATGCTGGAACTGGGCATCACTTTATTGCACTGGCAGTTTGAATTTACTAAATGAAAAATAAAATAGATTAGTTGAATACGCATTCAGACAACTTCATTCATTCATCAGAAGAAACGCTAGAAGCACTAACATTATCTAAAGGTATATAGTTAATACCTCAAGAAGATATAGACTGTAGAGCTCAGGTTTTCACGACACTATTCTCCAAACATCTTCGGTGTCCCCAAACACATGCTGCCTTCTTTCCGGCCATAAAATTATGCGAAACAAGATTACTGTTTGAAATAAAAAAAACATCTCCGCTGCAGAAGAAACAATTAGAAACGTTTCATACAATTTAGAACACGAAACTTGCTATGGATTGCCGGTTGATCCCACCCCTAAGCGTTTGGTAACTGGTGTTGTATAAATCAAGATATATCTACAAACCAAGTAAGATGATTAAGTGGACAAATGCATTCAAACATCTTTCCATTTTACTGAAATATACAAACTTTTAACATCTGTATTTACAGGAAGTACAGTGAGGTATAAATAGTTTTTTGTCATCCTGACGAATATAACAGGTGTGATTTCATAGTTATTCATTGATAGGCATACGTCATTCACTTGATTTAATTTTCAAAGAGGCACAAGTGGGCCTAAAAAGACTCATCTGCATGATATCTGCCAAACAGACAAATACAATATTGATGTTTAAAGAAGAGCGCATAGGATTATATGACTATTCAGGGTCCATGGATAATTTCTGTCAAATTTTATAAAATGTAGTTATGTTGTTTTTGATGGCTACCACTTATTAAATATTGTAGACTATCGACAGAATAATGTCTGCCACATTCGGCTGAATTATATTGAGGAATGTTTCCGAAATCATTTTAAGGGTTTATCTATTTAAAAATTAATTGGTCTATCCGAATCATGGTCCAGTTTTGAAGGCCTTCATGCCTGAATGCTGTCTAATGTTGACCACAACATTCATTTGAGAATTATGTAACCATCAGACTCAACTAAATATTTTCCATGTACATATTGTGTAGGTTTGATAACACATGAAATAGGTCAATCTCAATAGGTCAGAGATCATTTATCCGGCTACCATCAACTTCTGTGTAAATTTCTTCTGATGCTCTTTGATTATATATGTTATGAAAATAACTGTTTCAAGTGTATTCCATTTTTTGGGTCTTCATCCAAGTTTGATGTCACAGACAGGATCAGTAGTATATGATCCAGAGTTTGCTTTTGAAGAAGCGGAAAGTAGCAATAGCTAACCAACACAGGGTTACCATGTTGACAAACACATGGCCATACCAAGCTGAGAGACACTAGGTCGTACAATGCTGCCAAAACAAAGGACTGATGTAGACTATGTTATTTTGACACAGATCCCACTTTTACCGCTATAAATTGTGTTTATTATAGGATGGGATTGGAATATTCCTATCATTATATCAACAACAGCAGAAGGGGGGCGACCAACCCCCATAAATTAGGGCCGAGGGTCGGGGAAAACTAGCTCCGTTGTCGTAAACTGACATGAGAGGAAAGAAATCCAATATTCCATCTGAGATAAAATACCAATCATTAACTATGCCCAATTCAGCAGAAGTCGAGGGAGGCGTCCCAGAAATGTGCGGCCAATTTTGCGTGGTGCCTGTGGTGGTCCATATTCAATGCTCCGTTTCAGAATCTGAGGCTAAAAATAATAATATGCTTTCGCCAAGTGACGTTGACTTATTAAACTATCCGAAAGCCAACCTAAGGCCTGCATGACAGCCTCCCCGCCCCCTATCTCCCCCACACAAAAAAAAGAAATACGTGGCCGACTTTGGGGGTTGGGTCCATTTATCAATGCTCTATCTTGAAATACGGGATCTCAAATGATATTTTAGCCAAGTGACGTTGACTTATTAGCTATCCAAAAAAGCCAATCTGAGACTTATATGTAAGAATGGTTCACAATTCATAAAGAATACACGTTGATCTTGAGGGGACCCACCCATTCAAGGCCCCATAGTGAGAATGTTATTATTACCTGTGGTAATGCTGACTGATTAATCTGAGTCTGGCAGAAAGGAATGACTGTGACCAGGTTGATTGATGTTGAATATCTGCTGAGTTTTAGAGAGTTTTAATTTTGTAATCAAGCACACCCCAACCCCTAAGTGAAAACCGGGTGCATTAAAGTAAACACCTATATTTTGGTTCAGAGAGAGGCCCAGGCAAGTGCACCTTGGTTATGTTTCATAATTAACGATATTTTATCTTTTTTCAATCTATCTCAGGCATCCCTCACATTTTAATAATTTGTTTTAAAAACGTCGACAATATGTCAGTTGCATTCTTGGGAATCAAACACGTGAGATACGTTTCCATAGGTTGATCGAAAGATTTTTACGTACAAACTATTTTGTCGGCCACTGTCTCTGTTAAGAATATACGGCTAAAATAATTTACATGATCTCTACCAGCGGGGCTGTTCATATCGAATTACACAAAACATTCGCATTAATGAACATACAGATAAAAAAATAAGTGTACAAATTGTTTATTAGGTATCTGAGCATTCCAGTTCTATTATCACAAAATGTATAGATTTTAGCCCGAGACTGGGAAACCCAGCGTGCTATTATTAGTTATCAGTTTATCTTACATATTACTATCCGACTTGACACGTCGTCGAGGGGTAGGGGGCGATGTCTACATATCGAATCCGAATTCCGGCAATTCATTGTAGCCGAAAAATACGATACTGGATACAGTGAAATGTTTGTTTTTGGTTAAACAACTTTGACAAAATTGATTTTTAAATACTATTTGCAACAAAACTGAATCGAATTTGGAGTAGCGGGAATATATTTTCCTGCAGCTGACATTGAAGAAAGTTCTCTTATTTCTCCGGTTTCCAGATCAATTGGTTTAACAGGTCGAGAAGTCTTGTTACATCTACCAGTTTTTCCCTACATGATATTTTTCGCTCGGTTTAATAGCCTGTACATTTTCAGGGCGGTTTGTATCTGAGTTCACGTGATCAATAACTAAATCATCACTGTAACGGTATTAAAGAATTTGTAAATAAATCTGTAAATAATATTTTTCCATTTTTTCACTGTCGGAACATCTGACACCAATCATAAAATATCCTATGTTCTTGACATTTCAAAGAGTTTTCTTTCCCTCCTGTAGTGTCTTATAATACCGACTCCGCTTAAATTCATCATGATCATTTTTGTTACCTGCTTGTTCCATTTATATAAATTTATCCGTCTCTAATATAATATTATTTTTCAGGCGATGGATATCTGTTGAGATAAGCTTAGGTGTCATTTATTTTGATATCACCTGGGTCGTCTGTTTCTCGTTTAAGCATTCGATATTTTTGCGAGCCACAATATGCAAATAATTGTGTTGTTTCCTTGATCCCAGCTCCGCATTTCAAACAAGGCTGAGGTTCCAGTACTGCCGCGGCGAACACTGGCCACTTAAACGCCGCAGTATTCGACATGATAATTGTTCACAACGTGTGACTGATCCGATGATGAGCATTGATTAATATTTGTTCTCCAGCCATATTATTTTGTTTGGAGAAAGCTCAATTGAAGAAATTACTTTACCTAATTATAAAACAATGAACGTCGTTATTGCACTGAGACAATATTTGCTGTGATCAACCTGTTGCAACTGTGGCCAACTCAGACCGCTCCGCCTTTTTGTACCTACTTTAAACGTCTACGACCATCAGCGTATATTACTATATGCGAGCCGTTTACGTGACGTGCCAATGACCTAATATGGAAAAACTAATATATCTGTCTGATAACTTCGTTAGGCGTGCTGACATCAAACTGTTGTTGTTGTAGGGTTTAACGCCATTTTTCAGCACACGATATACATGGCGACCAGTATTATTGGTGGAGGAAGAACCTGGAAAGAACCACCGACCCACGAGAAGCTACTGGCCAGGTTTCTCACATAACTAAATTAGCCGAATCTTAGACCCGAACCCACGCAGACAGAGGTGAGATGGCAGTGATCCGTAACGGAGAGCGCTTTAGACCACTCAGCCACTCGGGGTCCCTGACATCAAACTGTCCATGCTAAATGGTTTTGGGACGTGGTAAATAAATTTGCCATATGGTCTGTCGTGATAACCAATCTGCGGTATTGGTACGTGTGACAGCTGATGCATCGGCGAATTTGCTAATGGCTGATGTACCTCTCCAGTATCAGAGTAGATTAAAACAAATAGACTCCATTATATAATTGTCGACGTTTAATTACCAGCTTCCAGCACTATTTTACCTTTCATCACCGACATTTTTAACGAGTTCGCGATTGAGCTTAATATGATTTTATTTTTTTATCGATTTTAACGTCTGAATCAACTTGACCTCCGCGATATGTTGGTGTCGCATATCTTTATTTTTGTACCGGAAATTCGTCTGGTTTAGGAAGATTTTTTAACGTCGAGTCTTATGTCAAGTCGAGTAGTTGAATCCTGTAAACAAATTTCACGGGTACTTCGCCTATAGCGTTTCTGATAATTTTCCGTGTGTTTCGGCACTATTACTACCGGTGATTCTATCCCCGGTAATGATCGCTGTACTGCTCACAAACTAATGTTTGTTATGCCGCATTTTACACACTTTCCTGTAAGTGCTTGCCAGTTAAATTTGTTCCACTGGCCATTGAGAAAATACGATCAGAGCTATTTGATAATATAAAACTCGAGCCCCTGTAAGAAGTGCTTCTGCGACACAGGTAAAAAAATTGTGTTGGAATTCACTATAATTCCAGAATCTGCCCAGGAAATCTTGGGATATCAACGCCACCGGTACAAAAATAATAACGTCAAAAAAATGATATGTTATTAATGTTGTCATTGGATGTTCAATGCACTATTTGTTTAGTCATGGTGGGCCGTCACGGTCTGTCACGCACATATAAACTAACAATCAATATATACAACGCTCATGTCCAATAAATTGCCGTCCTGGTCGTTTAGACGAAAACGTATCCATGACAGCGACGGATTATGGCATCGTAAACGAACAGGAATAATGGGAACTCCGGATATAAGCTATAAAGAACATATACCTCATGTGATTGCTCTTGGGATGTTTGATGCTTATCCAGACGCGATATAGCCTCCGTCGACTGCGTCACAGACGAGATTTAGAGAATGCATGGACGTGATGTTGACAATGTCTGAAGATAGATGACGAACACTACCAGTTGGATCATTGTTATGTCGGAGAATATCTGGAGAGATTTTTATCTTCTCCCATGCGGCATATATCTTTGAAAACTATTCGTCAATTATTTAATTGAGATATTCTTGCATTTTATCGACGTTCAAATGGGTTGTTTAAACGTGTGTACTTGGTCTTATGTGATCTTAAAATGATCAAGAAATAATTTTTTCTATGTTAATCCGCTTGCACCCCTAATATAATCACCCATGTTAAGTACTTTTTCTATCATAGTTTTTCGAAGGAGTTCTGCATTAGAATTCACCTGGTTCAGATGTTGTACTGTCACAATGATTCTTCGTTTAAGATCTACATTCGGATATTCAAGTATATACTGATCAAGCAGCTTCTGAAATTATCCTGTGTATTTTTATGTTCCTGCGATATTCTCTTGGTAATCATTATTTCAGGAGAAATATCAGTTTTACTTACCGTCCGTGTTTAGTTATCAGAACCCTTTGACTTTCAATGGCGGATCTCAGCGTCGGTTTTTGTACTTTAATGGCGATATTTCATTATCCTCCTATTATAGATTTAATTCACTTTAACTTTCATAATTGATTTATCTAATTTGATATGATCTTGATGGCACGCTGACGGCTTCATAGTCTAGGACTGGCTGGCCCCGTTCCAACTTGGTTTCATGCCCAAATACCAGTGAATTATTAGAGTCTAATCCTCTAAATGATGTTCTCTACTATTCGGTCAACTATAAACAATTTGTAATTGTACAAGTACGATCTCAAGCGACCGACAATTGTCAACTATTATTGGAGTTGAAAAACCAATATCGAATTCCATCCGTGTTGACGTCTCTTATACCATTGTGGTAGTTGGAGGTGTTGTGTTAGCGATAATCTGCTTCAGAGATGCAAGGATCTCACGTGTGTTTTTTTCTGCGGTCATTATCTATACGGCGGATTCTAAATGTGGTGTTGGCAGCATTGGCAACAATACTTTTTGCATTTTTGTGATACCGATAATAAATATTCCTGATCTCAGCAAGTTCACAACCGACGATATATTTATACATGCACACGTCGCCATATACATCATTTCTTTGTGCTCATGTCATTTTGTACCAGCACATGTAGATATTTGTCTCGCAATGATATTGAGGATACCAGCAATAGCGACAACATCAGCAACACCGATTCCACCCACTGTTGCTATCATGTGCGTCGCTTACAACATACCGATTAACGTAGTTCTATCAGCGACCAGCTAGGAGACGGTGTATACAACATTGTCGATGACGATTATTCGTCTACGATGTTTTCTTACTGTTTTTCTTGTCATATACTGTTCGATGATTTATTCCAGTGATGCCTTCCACGCACATGCATGATTACACGTTTTTTTATGATTCCGAAAAACTTCGCAATTTTTTGGATTATTTTATTAATCTCTGAATATATCCAATCCTTCATTGATTATTGTTATCGAGATCTTAATCGCGACGTAGTTGTTGTCCACGTAATTCTTTGTTACAGCGACATCATCCGATCCTGTTTCTCACAAGTTTGCGATTCTATTTACGCTTAAGTTTAGTTGACTAATCAGTCTATCGCCGGCTTTAGCAACACGTCTACTGAAATCACCCACTTGTCTTTGAGTACTGGTGCGTCCGTGTCAAATTAGGGACCAGATACACGCTTGAAAATTGTATTATAATGCATCGTTGCCGAAACGATGTTAAAACACCGATCAATATCGCGGACTAGGATGGGCCAGACTCCTACCCGCTCTTAGCTTTGCGGTTATATTTTTTCGACCATGACGCCAACGGTAAATAAACGCTAACAAATACCAGATGTTTCTTTGATAATTTCGTAGGAGTTATTCCCGACTCGTCTTCCAGTCACAGGTCTTCCGGTATGGCCACCTAGCTAAATACACTTCTTGGCACGTATGAAGAGCTGATAAAATGTGACGAATGCTTTTCTCACACAGATATATATTATTCATTACTGTTCTTTCAATTTTAAAATTGTGCTTTTCGTGTACAGGTAAAGGACTCTTTGCATGTACTGTTCTTAAATTTGCCAAATTGACTCTGCAGGTAAACACGATTAAGAATTTTTGTTTTCTTTCTGCAAACATATGACATCCAAAATTCAAACGAACCATGTCGTCTTGTGGAATCAATTCTTGTAAACGTGCCTGGAAATCAACTAAGTTTCGAATGCTATTATCGATTTCATTCTATGGAATTTGATGTAAAACTGGTAAAAAGTCGCGGTATCGAATGTTAACACGTGCTCACAGTTTATCAGTGTTCCACCTTTTGAATATTTTCGACGCAGCAAAACGGGAGTGATGCGCCAGTAGATCTCATTAGCGACGAAAACGGATCGATCATTACGTTGCGAGCGAGATTTTCAATCAGGTACCTGATTGTACTGCCAGTAAAGCACATCTATTTTGGTTCTGCTCCGTTTGTAGATGTTCGTATCCGTGCACGTAGTCGTTTGACGTTTTCCAATTCAAGTAGCACTTTTAGAACATTGTCTCCCATGTTTCCTACTGGCAAAATATGACCTTGTTATATCTTAATGTTATATGAATCATTTTGGGATGTCTTAAAGTAATTATCCGTACAGTTTTGGATTAAAATTAGATTGCTAGTCATCATTGGCTTAAGAGATTTAGAATATATATATATATATATATATATATATATATATATATATATATATATATATATATATATATATATATATATATATATATATATATATATATATATATATATATATTGAGATCATTTAAGTTAATAATTGTTTTAATTTAAATGATTTTATATTTATTTTAGTGAGCTTTGTATTCCTGACTACCCACACTTACACGATTCGGTTTTAATTTGGGGCATATGTGTTAGAGAGAGAGAGAGAGAGAGAGAGAGAGAGAGAGAGAGAGAGAGAGAGAGGGGGGGGGGGCAAAGGTTTGCGTAGATTCAATGACAGTATTTACATATGCATTATCGAAAAGTTAAATACGCGTTATGTAGCGCTGTATTCGGTATTTTAATTATGGCCCAGCTTGATGCAATGTATCCGAAAATGTGAATTCTTTTAATGCTTGATTAACAAATAAAATCAGTGAAAAAGGTAAATAATTGGTGTCATCCTAAGCCCAACCTACGAATCAACAAACAGTAATTAAAAAAGAAACAATTCCCGCATGCAAGTACTAATAAAATTAGGAAATGTCTTGATGTAGTTATTGACTTTGTTGAATCATGTTATAGTTAGTATCCATTTTATTCTGAACCAGACCCATAATGTACCCGCGAAAGTAATTGGCGATTTAATAAAATGTCTACGTTTGCTTATATCTGTAGGCAACTGTATTTGACTGGATCATTATTAACTACGAATCCTGACACTTGCTTCTTGTGGTACCTTTGTGCAGGGATTGAATAAATTGAAAAGGCTGTGACAAGCTATTAATGACCCATCTGTGGTGACTGTACTATAATCAATGTCAAAGACACATTCACTATTATTAGCACTAACGTCAATCCAAGTCTTGTCCAAATTCAAAATGTATGAATTCAAATTGAGTAAATATCTAGTAAAGTAAGAAGCTTTAATTGTAAAAGAGGCACGTGCATGAGTCTGTCACGTGCATGAGCAACGCTCGATACAGTGATACACGTGATGTATAATATCCGACTTCGCAACATTGACCTATTTTATACTCTTATGGCTGATGTTTGAATTGAAATTATCTCAGGGTTCATAAATGCTGTCCTCCATAATCTGTTAACATATCTACCTGTTCAGATAATATTAGTAGACCCAAATTGAAGATGTATTCGATACATAGTGTACTTAGTCATTTAAAGTTTGTGCTAGGGGTTATTTATTATGTCGGGCTCATTTTAATCTTTCTAACCCGTAAACGAGAGAGAGAGAGAGAGAGAGAGAGAGAGAGAGAGAGAGAGGATTTATACATGAATAAGTAGGTTATTTATGTCTGTTCAGGATCTTTTGTGAACTTCGAACTTCTCAATTACTTCTCTGTAGCCGATGCAAAATTAATATAATAAATTTTTGACTTGTGAATTCAAATGATACCTCACTCATTTGATATGTTGCCGATGTTGAACCACTTTACTCCTTAATGCATTAGAAAAGAGGCTCATATTCAAGGATCATACTATATAATGCCATTATAGTTTCTCGAGGAATTTCTGGGAAGTGGCACGAAATCTACATATTTCTTTCTAATAAAACACCCAAGTATATCGTTATGTTGCTATTGATTATGAATGACTATGACACATTGCCATAATTAAGGCATTTTTATATATGAAATTTCTAGGAATTGTCATAAAATGCAAACGTTGTTGCTATAACTTAGATATTTATAATTTTGATAACGGTAGTTTTGACGGTTAAGCGCCATAATACGTTGCACATTGCACAAATATACTGCAAAGATTCCTCCTAAATTTTGTTATAGTATTTTAAATACAAAGATACAGCACAGCTACAAGGGAAGTGTATATGGCAGCAGATTCGACGTTGTTTACGTCAATAACTTACAAATAAATGGTATGATGTTCATGAATCATGAAGTCAAGCGGCGTAAGCAGCACGTGATGCTCAAACCAATTTTGGAAGCGAAATGCATTACCTCATAATTCTTCGGAATATATCTGACGAATCACCAAGTGATAATAGAATACAACATTGAAGAGAATGTACTGCAATGTTATAGAAAACATGATGCTTTTAATAATGATTCAGGCAACATCAACCTAAATGGAAAAATGGTAGAAATGTGGATTGAATAAATCAGGTATTTACCCCTCCCCAAATACATACTTTTACTTGTGATTCAACAGCAATTCGTTACAAAATTGATATATCGTTGACGCAAAACCAAGTTTTGCTCCAAACAGCGCTTGGTGAGTTAGTATACGAAATTCCAATCTAATAGCAATAACATTGACTTAGACAATTTAATTTGATCCACAACAATCTTAAAATTCCACCATATTATGACTGAAGATGAAATTATAATTCATCAATAACGACACAGAATATAACATTACATGCCATGTTTTCTTTAATCTACATCCGATGATGTGTTAGCTTTTACAAAGGGTAAGGCTATGACTATTCGAATCTGTAGCTCGAATATAAGTTATGATGGATAAGACGGTCATATTTGATCTACAAATATGAATAATTAAAATTGAAATTATTCTGTACCAAAATGATTGTGTTTACGTATTACAACGTCATTACTTATTTAAATATTTATGAAGCAAGTTACCTTTTCTTAAATTGCGAGACTCAAAGTTACAGAGAAAAGGTTATGCAGTATTGTAACATATTACTTCGGCCACCTTCATAAACAAACTAAAAAACAAACAATCTTTAGTATTTTGTAGAATAGTTTACTAGAAGACATGACTATGAGATAATAACACTTGAATGGATACATAGCAGCTATCATTAATGAAATATCCTGATATTGTTAAGTCAAATGGAAATACGATCAATATGTTCATATATCAAACACATTAATAAGATCTCCGCCAAGTAGTATACTTACAGTACTTGTACTTCAGGCAAATAGACTTGTAAAATGTTACATTTCTGGTGCAAGTGTTTACTTTGCAAAGCAGGGTGTATTTCATTTTTATGGTATGGTAAAGCTATATATAGTTTTTGTGATTGTTCTTTTTTCCTTTTGTGTCTACATATTCCTATATTTTTTCGGTTTCAAGATGTTTTTCCTTAGGTTCTTATCATCAGTTCTATAAATAGTTGTTCAAAATTTTAGAAAGCTCGTTTTTTTCTCTTTTCAAAAACTATCAACAACGTTTAGGGTGTATTATAGCTATCTTTTGTGAAACGTTTGGAACACATGCTTGATATTATTTAATAGCTTGCATTAATTGAATGGCAATAAGCACATTGTTTTATTTTTTTGCCTTGAGATGTGAATATTTTCAAATTAAATATAGAATATTGAAGTGACTTTGAGGTACTTTCAGGTATCTCTGAAACTATATGTTACTTTGATGATGGTATGGCTTCAATAGTACTATCGTACACTAAAAATACACAGCTGTAAGGTCATTAGTAGTTTGGCTACTAAAATAATAATGAATTTAAAAATTGAAAAAGTAAGATTTATCATCATATTCGTAAGTGCCGAAATCAGCAACATGTCAACTTTTGAACTTTATAATGTACCTAGCATATATGCATGGTCACTATCAAATGACAAATATATTAAAATGATGATACAAGATGGTTTCCGCTTGAGACCACCTAATCGAAGTCGGGTTTAATATTAATTACTATATTTTAAAGAGGCAAGCTGTTCATTCATGTTTATTTATCACTGGGACCTTTATGTGTGTGACCAAAAATGATTTGGTTAGTGATTGTTTTCTTAACGTGTGTAGAGGTTTGCCTTTTTTAGATTGGGGTGAAGTGTTCCCAATATTATTTAAATTAATACAGAAGAAGTCTGTAAATATGTACTTAATGTCGATTGCATGCGTAAGTTGCAGCCTTCGTAATTATGCACGATCAAATAAGGATGCAATATGATCGGGGCTGGGGGTGGGGTGGGATAGAAGGTCCTATGAGCAGGGGTGGCGAACCTATGGCGCGCGTGCCCAAAGTGGCACGTGAGATGATTGTGCGTGGCACGTCATTATGCTGATAT
Source organism: Unio delphinus (assembly GCA_029339505.1). Classification (NCBI taxonomy): domain Eukaryota; kingdom Metazoa; phylum Mollusca; class Bivalvia; order Unionida; family Unionidae; genus Unio; species Unio delphinus. The sequence continues at coordinate 10,394,848 of JAQISU010000087.1, forward strand.
GAAACAAATTATTCATCTTGCTAAATCACTGAAATCTCAATTTAGTATAATTGCTACTGTAAACATATTTTAGAAATGCTTAACTGATTTGGAAGAAGTCCTATCGACCTACCCTATCCTATTCAATCTTATTTTTGACATATAATTTACTGACTTACTGTTTTCGCTAGGGGGCGCGGGTGCACAATAAGTTTTATACAAGATACGTTCGCAATTTGAACGAGATCTCGCTAGCTCTCTTCTGCCATGTTGTTGATTTTGAAAATTATTACAAATAATCTTTTAAATATAAGCCTTAAATGTCGTTCTCAAAGCCAAAGAAGACTAAGCTTGCCGAAGAAGGAAGTGGCAGAGATTTCCAAGAGTGGTGGACGTAATGATATGGAATGATCAACAAACGGAATAGGGCCTTTTGTGTCATGTGTTCGGAAAATGTTGTTTATCGAACGTCTTCAGTTAATCGTCATTATGAGAGCAATCACGGCTGGCTTCTTGGCAAAAGCGAAGATGAACAAAAAGAACATATATCGCGTGAGATAAAAAAAACTAAACTTACAAACCCGTTCTTTTGCCAAGTTTGTTAACAGTACATCTAATTTAGTGGCTGCGAGTTTTGAAGTTTCAAAAATCATAGCTAGACATAGCAAGCCTTTCAGCGATGGTGATTATATAAAGGAATCGTGGTTAGAATATGCATCTTATTTGTTTGAAGACTTTCAAAATAAAGACAAAATTATTCAGAGAATAAAAGATTTGCCAATTATTCGAAATACAGTCAAAGAGAGAGTTATTACATTGAATGCTAATATTGAAGAACAAGTAAAAAAGGATATTAATTCATGTCACGCCTACTCTATTTGCCTTGATGAAAGTACTGATGTGACATCGCCCGCTAGGTTGGCCATCGTTGTTAGATATCGCATAGATAACAATATGCATGAAGAAACAATAAAATTATCAACTTTATCGACAACAACAACAGGTGCAGATTTATGTGAAACTGTTGTGACTGAACTTGGAAATGCAGGTGTAGATATAACCAAAATAGTTTCTGTAACAACTGATGGTGCTCCAAGCATGACTGTAAAAGAAAACAGGTTTTGTTACATTATTTACAAGACATATTGGGCACCCACTGTTAACCTTTCACTGCATTCTTCAGCAGGAAGCCCTATGTGCAAAATCCGGCTTAAAGGAACTTGAAGTCATTATGAAATGTGTCACAAAAACTGTAAATCTCATTACTGCACGTACTGTAAATAACAGAAAATTTGCACAGCTGTTAAATGAAGTTCAATGAGCTTACTGTGTTTTACTAATGTATAATATAATGTACGTTGTCTTAGTAGAGGTCGGGTTTTGGAAAGTTTTGTAGAATGCCTTGATGAAATTCGAATGTTGATGGATGATAACAAATAGAAATGCTCAGAATTAACTGATGTTGACTGGCTCAACAGACTAATGTTCTTTACATATTTTTCATGACATCTAAATGGACTTAATACTAAATTGCAAGGGTGTGGAAAAACTGTTGATGAGGCATTTGAGATTGTGGAAGCATTTGAAAAGAAGCTGAAGATTTACAAACGTGATCTAGAGAAATAGGAGTTTCACTATTTTAAGAAACTTGAAAATTTTTATGCTGATATAGAAATTTAAAAAACTGTCGTCAAAGATTCTCAGATCAGGCTGTTTTTCGAGATAATTGATGCAACTCTTGAACAATTTTCGTCGCGTTTAGAGTAGTTCAGAAAATTGGAAGACACTGCAAAATTTATAAAATATCCAGATACAATCGATTTTGAAAATCTAGATCTGGCCATTCTTGGATAGAATTACACGATTTTGAAATGCAACTTGTTGAGTTACAGTCCAGTGCAATTTGGAAACAAAAATTTGTTGACTTGCGACTGCGACTAGAAATAATTGAACGTGAGCGGTTAAATGGATCATTAGAACCTCAGATATCGGCCGAAAATGAGGTTCTCAAAGTCTGGAATGACCTGCCTGGAACTTTCAACTCTCTGATAAAAGTAGCAAGGGCGATTTTGTCAATTTGCTCGTCTACGTACTCATGTGAATCGTTATTTTCAACAATGAATTACATAAAATCGAATACCAGAAATTGCTTGACTGATGATTTGAATGCAGCTTGTGTATCTTTGAAGAATACAAAATATATTCCAGATATCAAAATGTTATTGTCTACCACACAGCAGCAAAAGTCACATTGATTGACTTGTCTATGACTCCTATATCGTAAGCTAGGCTTAAGTCACGATATAACAATAAACGCTTTATATTGTAATTATTATTTTAAGCTTTATTTTGTCATAATAAAATATTTTTAACAGCTACTGGTGTATGTAGTACCGGTTGAAGAAAAAACAGCAGAGTATAATTATATTTATTTACGGTAATTTTATTATGGCATTATATATGTAATACCATTCAAAAATCACCCTACGTTTCGGCATAAAGTCAGCACATTTAGTTTTGGCTGGGGCTTTGCCCCACTCCCCTGCAAGAATAGCTACGTCACTGGTAGGCCTCTTTGGTAGGCAGCAATAATTATATTTTTGAAATTGAAAATATTGGCACACGATCTAATAAGGGTTCGCCACCCCTGTCCTAGAGAAATCAAAGCTTGTATGAGTGATCATAAACATTACTGACCTACTCTGGGCAATAGCGAACGCCTTGACTGGGTGATTATATACTGTGAATTCATTTTTATTCGTGCAATACCAGTTTTCACGGCCTTTACAATTGTCCCAACCACGAATACAAAAAAAACCCATATGTACAGATAATATCATATCCTTTCTACAGCAAGAACAACGGAATATACAATATTTGAAGTATTAATAAAAACTGACGTTTGTCCGAAATGAAAAATGTATGCCAACAAAACAATATAATGTTCGTAGTCCTGTGAAAACTGTAAAACCAGTCAAATAACAAACTTAGCAAAAACTGTACAACCAGTCAAATAACAAAGCAGCAGAGAGGGTGAATCCTACAACATTTTTTGTTTTTATTTTTGATTATACCCCTCCAAATAACACTAGACCCTTTTCGCGAATAACTAGAAAAAAAAATGAGTCTGAAAACATGAGATTCGCATTCGCGAATCATAAAATGTCGCAACGTCGTTGTCACTCACCCTCTCTGCTGCTAAGGTTTACCCGAATATTTTATCAAGTCCGATACGATATCGTGTCCTAGGGTCTGCTAAATTTATTGTCACAAATCCGTGTGGTTTTGACTGAGCGTGACTAAAGAAATTTCTAAATTGATTATGATTCATATCACCGCTGCACCAGGTCTGATGAATATTTCGTAGCGTATGAGTATCAACGCCGTTAAATACACACAACACATTGCAATTATCTCTGATCACTTTTGGTATCTGAGTGTATCGTTGAGTGACATAGATCACATCAGTGTTTTTATGCCTGCCTCGGGAAAATATTCTAGCAGGATTTTTTTGATTATCTAACATGATATCATCGTATACCACTAAATTGTTAATACTTCCCTCGATGTCTTCCACGGAAGGGGCTTCCTCTATATCAGTAATAAACTCAATAAAATCTTCATCGATTTGAAATTCTTTTGCTTTCTCGTTAAAATCCTTTAGCACTTCATAGCATCGCTGATCGTCTACACTCGGGGCTATTAAATACAATTTGTTCCATTTCATCCATCTCGTTATCAAATTAAGTAGAAGTTGTGTCTTTCCGCTTCCAAATGGTCCGATTATAATCATTCTAATTGAATTCGGCAACATTTCATGATGTTTAATAGGTTCCCATCGTCGGGTAGCTGAATAATCAATTATATTCATGCCGTTATATATAAATTATGGATCTATATTGTGTGAAGTGTAAAAAACGTACTGGCACAGATGACTTGACGACGATTACAACTAAAAATAACCGATCAGCGCTTTCTGGTAAATGCGTACAATGTAGTACAAAGAAATTTAGATTTGTTTCTAAACCCAAGGAACTCAAGGAACCTTTAAAAAAAACGAGGAGGTGATATCGCAGCCAAGCTAACTAAACTCCCTGGAACCCCATGGGCAAAATACCCTGGAGAAAAGCACCTTCCAGGATATAGCTACTGTGGACCGGGAACAAGACTTGATATCAGACTCAATGATCAAAATCAGCCCCGACCCGGTGAGGAACCAATAAACGCTATTGATAAGACCTGTCACCTTCATGATGTATCTTATAAAAGCAGTAATCTGCAGCACAGGCATCTAGCAGATGTGAAATTAATTCATGCGTTAAATGCTATTTCTGATAAATCTTTCAAAGAAAAATTGGCTTCCTTTTTGATAAAATCGGCTATGAAAAGTAAATTGATGTTAGGTGCTGGTAATTAATAACAACATGGAATCTATTTATTATTCCCCAAGAGGATACTGGAGGGGTAAATCAGCAATCCATAAACTCGCTAGCGCTGCAAAAGTGAAAAAACCACTGCGGCTCATTGGTTATCCAAACAGGCACTATGGCAAATTTATCTACCACCGCCTAAACAAATCAATTTCTCGCATTTTGATGTGACCGGACCCAATGAAGTTCATCAGGCTGATCTATTATTTCTGCCACATGATCGTGGTTACAAATACGCATTAACCGTAGTTGATATTGCAAGTCGATACAAAGAAGCAGAACCGTTATAAACAAAATCAGCCACTGAAGTAGCTTCTGCATTTGAAAGGATTTATCGAAGGAGTCCTCTGCACTGGCCAAATCTATTACAAATTGATCCTGGCAAGGAATTTCAGGGTGCAGTGTTATCAATAATGAAAAATCATAAAGTCACTATCAGACGAGGACATACTGCGCTACATCGTGATCAGGCCATTGTAGAACGGTTTAATAAAACCCTTGCTGAGCGGTTATTTGGATATCAATACGCAAAAGAATTCATCCAAGAAAAAAGATCCCGTGAATGGGTTAAAAGGTTACCAGCTGTGATTACTGCACTGAATAACGAGATTACTAGAACCATCAACATGAAACCTATCAATGCGATTAAAAAGAAGTCAATACCTGAAATGGAAATTCAAAAAGATTTTAGCGTTTCCCAACCAATTCTTGGTAGTAATGTCATTGTGAGGTACTTATACGAACCAGGAGAGCTTGAGGGTGGCACAAAAAGGGCTACTGATCCTATTTGGAGTATTACTGCACATAAGATATCTAGTATAACACGATCTACGGGTAGACTTCCAATCTATAAACTGGATTCAACTGCCCCTCAACGGGGTTTTACTAGACAACAATTACAAGTGATACCCGAGGATACTCAATTACCACCGCATGGGCTTAACTAGCACCCTTGCGTCTATTGCACTCAAGACAAGTCAACATCACATTATTTCTGACATGACCGAGATTGTTATTTTTTCTGTCCACGGTGAATTGGCGAGGATCCTTATCCGAATACTGCCAACGCATTATACAATTGCAACTTGCGCAGTGATTATTTTGTTGTTGCTTCAAAGTGATTATTAATTCAGCATCAATATCAAATTCTCGTTGTTTTTTATTTGTCTTGTTGTTTGTAACCGGAGAGTTTTTTATCAATAATATCATCTATTGTGGTGTCATTATCATCACCAATGATTTCATCATCGCCACCAATGATTTCATCATCGAGGACAATTCTTCGAAGTTGATTTATTTTTCGTACTCTAGACACTGCGAGATAGACTAAATTCGACCATTCTATGCGATTATCTACCATCCAAAAAATTGTATCCGATATAGTCAATCCCTGTGAAGAGTGTATTGTTGCTGCATAACCTAGCGTCCATGGGGATTTATTAGCACGCAATGCATCTTCAACGACATTGATATCAACCAGCACAATATCATTTAATACGAGAATCTGCTTTTCACGCCTTGACTCTGTCAGGCCTGGAATATCAACTTCGATGTTCTGTTTTCGTGTATCCGATGGCCTATAACAGAGGGGCACTGGAAGTGTTGAAAATTTTTGTTTATGCAATTCAAATAACTTCATCTGAAGTGTGTCCCTGACTATTTTTCTACTTGCAATGATTAAATCATTTGGTCTCCACGCTTCCCAAAACTCATTCATGGGAGTTTCCGAAATTATTTCACGGGCTATTTCACAGTGGATTTTATCCGGTTGTAATCTAATTAGTTTCTTAAATTCTTTTAATTCATTATCAAGTGATCTATGATCAGTATCAATTTCTTCATAATAGTCTACAAAACCCTTTAGCCATTCATGGGGAGATGCACCGACAAATGGTGGTGGTTGGCCGTGATCACCGCACATGACGACTTTTGTATTCTTCAATAACAACCACTCAAGAAATATTTTTAAGACATCTTCTGACACTGTGTCTATTTCATCCCACATGATAATTTCAGGAATAAATTTCTCTCCCATGCGCTCAGGAGTCCATTTATCTCCCTTCCATCTAAAGAAACTATGATAAGTGCAGGCATTTACCCCTCTCTGTATCATTTCTCTTGCAAGTCTATGAGTTGGTGTTAGCACAATCATGTTTGATTTCCCACGATATAACTCAATTGCCCGGGTTGTTTTTCCTGACCCGCCACAACCGTTTAAATAAACTGTTTTATATCTACAGATTGGATCAGAAATCGGTGGTGCACTAGAAAATTCTGAACACTGATTGCTTTCTAAGTAATTATTTTCAATGGTAACATCTGCTGATGGAATATAATCATGAAGCATTTCCTTCTTAATTCTCCATGACCCCCAATTCTCGTTGCCAGTAGCCTTAAAATCAGCCATTTTGCTATTTATGTAAAATGAGTCAGTAGCAACTCTAACTGCGGTGGTAGGAAATCTATTGATCATTGAAAACAGATTGATAGAAGCATAACCAAGCATAGAAGCTCTCAAATGTGTGTACTGCGGATTGTATCCATCAGTGTAAGTAACAATTGTACCCAATTTGGTTCCATCGGACATAAATGCGTCCTTACGATTGACATATAAGCCCCTATTCGTTAAATCTTTGATTACAAAATCGTATTCAGCATTGTCTATAATCAATCGTGAAGAATATCTCGTATTATCATCTTTGCCACCTTGGGTAAATTTACCGATTATTCCTCGTCCAAGATCTTTTGCTTCATTGTTTCTGATTTCAAATAACTGTCTGGACCAATCCATGATTTGTTGTTCATTAAAATCAGGAAACAGTTTTCGCTCTTCGCTAATTATTTTTTCTAGATCAGGTTGTGGTAACCAGACTGATTTCTGTGCTCGATAGGATATAATTGCTTCACTGACAATTAATGATTTTAACATCTTACAATCAAGCATATACCGTAATAACACTATTGGCGTCCAGTGTTTTTCAGACATGTGTTTACCAATCCAAAGATAACTACACGGATGAAGTCCTTCAGCCATTTCAAATGATACTACACAAGCGAATCCGGTTAAATCGAAATGTGGCAGTGGTCCATTAATAGCAACACGGGTCATTTCGTGTGTAGGGTGTCCAAATCGTTTGAAATATTTCTCGCACTCTCCATACCCAAGAAAACTTCCTGGATAACATGCAATCATATCAACTGAAATAACGGTATCAGCGGTGTATTTTGTGTTCCATAATCCTCCATGGCTGTATTCAAGACAGGACAATTTGACATCTGATAAGAACTCACTTCGGGTTGGTTTCCACGCGTTTTTCTTTCTAGCAAAATGTGCTGCAACTGATGGTACTGTAAAACAGTTTGCTAATAATTGATCGTTGTGTTCCCCCAGAGAACTCTGGGGAGAAAACTCACTAGCTAGTTGTTTCATTTGATTATGCAGCTCTTCAGTACGGTACAATTCTCCGTTGGGCCTTACAAACTGATCAAATCTACAATCTTCGTCTGAAGTACTATGAAATAGCCACACTGACACAGAATCGTTTTTACTCAAATGGTAAATAGCATCAAATAATTTCTGCTCTGAAAAAAACTCTTCGGTTCCAAACAGAGTTTGGGATAGATATTTTACGGTTCTATCCCGTGGGAATATTGTTACTGCAGATGACCATGCGTGTTCGTTATGATCAATAATCTGTATTGGGGTTCCATTTTTATTATATTTCGATTCGTATAATACTTCTCCGATGATTGTCCTTACCGATATTGGAAATCTCAATGATGTTTCTAATTTGGCTATATCTTGAATTGTTGCCCCATGCTGTTTCACTGTCAGTTCCCATTCGGTTATTTTTTTTCGTCTTAGATCAGTTAGTTTATTTCCCCGGGACGCATTTGTGAAGTGTTCCATTATTCGTGCTGCTACACAATTGAGCCCTGTCGAATATTTCATGGGTGCTAGTTTTGAAATATCAGGTTTTTCATTGAGCGGATAGATCCCGTAAACAACTGCTGTGACAGGATAAGATCTTTCGTAGTAGGGTTTGTCAATTCCAGTCAAAATTCCTGGTTTTGAATCCTGAGTCACAGTGACAGTTTTTTTGTCCTTAAGAATAGGCTCGTATTTGTCCCTAATGATCCATTTTCCATTATCACGGATAAGAAATTTTATTCGAAAAAAATTTCTTTCTTCCCCAAGACGTGAGATTATCACTGCTGCTTTTTCATCATTCATGGTAGCGTCAACAATACCATCAATTCGAAATGTTGACCAACAATGAGCTGCCCCATCACGCTTGAATTCATTAAAACAGTCTCTGATTTTACTAATCAAGGTTCTATCAAGAATTTTATTCTTTGGTGTATCAGAAACTCTATCAAGATTGAATTGAACACTTTTCCAGGGCTTAATTTTCGATAATCTCTCGAACTCCTCCATACTATAATTAAAACAAGTATTTAAATGAAAGATTTAAGTATAATGAATCATTGCAAATGGCTTATGATTGGATCAGTGACACCGTGTAACAAATCATGCAGAATTGAATTCTGTTGGTATCATATGCAAAGCTTTCGTCGTGGAAGCCTTGGTCCGTTACCCTGTATTCGATGTGGGGTTGGGGTCAGGGGAAAGTCGCAATTATGTCTTATGTGTGGCGGCAAACGATACAGGGAACTAAAACGCTATTATGATAAAAGAATAAAAAATACTGTCATTGACCCCAACGATGACAAAATCATAAAGACTCCTCAAGATTATATACAGAGACTTATAATTAAACCAAACAATGAATTAGAAAAATAGTGTTATTATACAAATGAACCAAGAATTCAGACTTCACCCGTGCTTGTTAATTATGAAGCATTTCAAAAGAGACAGGACAAAAAATTCGATTTTCGTATGTCTATAACACCAAGGGAGACAACTCTTAAATATAACCAATGGATATAACCAAGGGAGTTATCATTGTGATTTAGCGGCTGGGTATTGTTTTATAGGAAAAGAAATATTTTCTTTTTTTTAGTGTTTAAGTCAAATATTCTGTCTCACGTGCGATTAATGCGTATTTCATAAACATAGGATGTGATCCGGAGATGCAGGCGTTACAGGATAACACACGTGTATACTTTCTCCCTTAGATTGTGTTAACTTGTTTTATGGGTTATTGTGATTCAGCGGCTGGGCATTGTTTTGTAAGAAAAGAAATGTTTTCAAACAATTATATTCTTTTTTCTAGTGTTTAATGCAAATATTCTATCTCATTTAAATACTGTGAAACACCATTAATAAGTAATTCAAGAAAATAAAATAGCATACCTTGCGGATTGCTGTATTAATTCCCTTTATATACTCTCTCCCTTAGATGGTGTCGGGTTGATAAGGGGGGGAAATAACAACCCCTCCCACCTACTCATATATGTTTCTACTATTATGTGTAAATATAAGTGTTTTTAAATGTCTGTATGTAGTGAGTGTGGTGAAAATGTGTGTATGAGTGACGGGTGCTGGGGGGGGGGGGGGGTTGACTATCAGTTGTATAATTTAATATGTAAATATTGAATAAAGATTTAAAAAAAAAAAGAGGATGCCGACATGGCACCTATAAAAGATGTACAAATGCCCCTAGAGAGCGGCTACATCTATAAAAATTACATTACAGTATGGCGTGGGTTATTTCCCCCTAAATTGTGATTCAGCGGCTTGGGCTATAATTAATTAGAAAAGAAATCAAATATAAAATGTTTTCAAACGATTATATTCTTTTTTTTAGTGCTTTATGCAAATATTCTGTCTCATTTTAATACTGTGAAGCACCATTAACAAGTAATTCAAGAAAATAAAATAACACACTCTGTGGATTGACGCTGCTGTATTAGTCGCCTTATATACTAAATGAAAGGTTTAAAGCTGGGGCTTTCAAGGCCAATCCGACCAGTCAAAAAATAACCCACGCCATTGACACGTGTGCGTGGTTGACTTTTCTCAATCATGCAACCGGGTTTAATTTCATGGGTTGCTTTGATTGGTCGGATTGGCCTTTGAAAATCAGCCCCGTCGTTTCATGTTTGTGATGTCTGTGCCGTCCCATCATCATTACATCATCATTGAATTATAATCCATCCTTAATTAAGTTAATTAAGTATATGTATACCTACAATCTGAATGGAGATATATACGGTATTTGTGCTGTCCTTAATTAAGTTAATTAAGTATATGTATACCTACAATCTGAATGGAGATATATACGGTATTTGTGCTGTCCTTAATTAAGTTAATTAAGTATATGTATACCTACAATTTGCCACAACACTCGAGTGGAGATATATACGGTATTTGTGCTGTCCTTAATTAAGTATATGTTGTGACGTCACCCCAAGCATATCTTCTGGGCGGTCTAAGATGGCGTTTGCCACGTTAGGCCTCCCTTCCGGAGATGTATGTTTCGGGTTTCCTTTGGGCTTACTTGGATGTGAAGGCAACCAAGGAGTTCCAAAGATGTGTTGTCGTATATATGTAACCTCTAGGTCATTTCACGTAAACATACCCTCTTGTGATTCTAACCCGTTATTTGACGAGTTAGATTCACTCTTAGGGGAATATGTTTCCGGTGAATGTAAATATAAATGACCTAAAATAAATAACATCCATGGATGTAATTAGCTCTCCGTCACATTTGGGTAGCCCCGTATGGTGTTCAAAAATGAATTACCGGCCAAATAGTGTCAAATCGAGATCGAAGAAATCTCAGAAAAAAAATGGAAATACTCATAGAAAGAACCCTATGAAAGACACAGTGGCCTATATCAAGGGGGCCAAATGACTGATAACCGCTCATCATGGTTGTTATTTATTTTTGTCTGCATTTATATTTATATATACAGACTGAATTTTAAAAAAGATATTTATATATACAGACTGAATTTTGAAAATATTAACGGCTCTTTTATTTTTGAAAAATGAATTAGAAATATGTATTATCATATATGAATTCTGAAAATATGAATAGCATCATAGTTGAAATTGGAAAATTGAAAAATCAGGATATTAAATTGTCAGATGGGTTAAATCCTGATCAAATCAAGTCGGATTTTCAGGATATAGAATACGGAGTTAGTACTAACAAGTATATGTTGCCAAAGAAATATGCACTCATCAAAAAAATTCAAAATTCTATTCGAGACTCTCTTGCATTTTCCAGTGAAGTAGATGTGTTTGTTCCGTTATATACTATCGTGGAAGGAATACGAAAAGAATTGGGTAACGAATATGAATTGAAAAAGGAAGTTAATTCTAAAATTAGAAACTTACGAGCGTTAATTCAAGAAAATGAACTATTTTGATTGACCGACCCTCAAAAGATTTTGTCAGACAGTAAAATCTCCTTGAGATTTTCATTTTTTTGTCATTTTTTGATTGAATCAGTGAAAATATTTCACACTGCGAAAATAAAAATATTTCACAGCAATAAAAAATTGGACCGTTAAGGATGGAATCATCGATGGGAAAAATTGTTTTACAATTGAAAAATGGTTTCTGATTTCAAATAATGGTCAATGAAGCATTAACAACCCGATTGGCTAGTGAACGACTGGATGCAATTAAGAGATTTATACCAATTCGTGACTCTGTACGGAATAAACTGCAACAACGACAGAGTTTACAAACTGATTTTGCTTTGGGGTCTGAAGAGTTGTTTAAACCAGTAACCACAGCAACGAAAGGGGTAGAGCGTGCTTTACTGGGAGATGTTCCCGAGACGGGGAAATCTGTTATTGGTGAACTTGAAAAACTAGCAGCAAAAACTGAACAAACTGAAAAAACTGATCCGAAAAAAACGACTGTTTCTCTGTTGAATAAATTTACTGATCATGCTAAAATATTAATAAAAAAACCTAGTTTATTGAAATCAAAGGATTATCAAGCCTTTGGTAATTTTGCTGCTCAAAGTTATAATTCAAAAAAAGATTTTTTAAAGGACGAGTATAAGAATGATAGAATATCAAGTAATGATTGGTTCGATAATTTGTATAAACTGAATAAAGGGATTGGTCGTTTGAATAAGGATGAGATAGGATACAAGGAATTTCAAAGGGGAATTAGTAATTATAAAAGAGAACAAATAGAAGAGCGACAACGAGAATTAGAAGAACGACGTCAAACACCAACACGTAGACAAACAAGAAGACAAAAAAATCAACAACTACCACCTGATGATGATGATGATTTAGAAGAACGACGTCAAACACCAACACGGAGACAAAAAAAACAAGAAGAACCTAATGATGATTATTTACAAGAAACGGATTTAGAAAAACTAGATGAAGCAGCTGGTTATAGCGGAAGTGGACTGCAAAATCCAAGGATTTCATGTCCTGATAGTGTTATCAATGATATATCACGATTAGATGTTCTTGTAGGAGGATTCCGAGCTGGAAATAACTCTCCAGAAATAATTAATGAAGCAGCTGATATCTGTAGACGGTTATTTGCCGGCGGTATCATGGATATCAAAACATATCGAGATTTCATTGACGAGTTAGCAAATGGGTATCATAGTGATTAAATAACAATTGAAAACACTATTGTTTTTATAATAATGATCGTACACTACAATCATGATAAACCAACCCTCGTCTATGTAGTTAATTCACGGTTTCCAGTTTATAGAGCATACTACGGAGATGGCCTCGGCAAGACCATTTTAGGATTCTTTTCAAGAATGGCCCCAAAAGTGATGCCGTTAGCTAAACAGTTATCAATGAAAGCCATTGATGTTATTCGTGATAAGGGTATTAGTACTGTTGGAGATCTTGCCGGGAAAGCGTTTTCAACTGCGAAGGATAAAATAACATCATTAGTGAGGCGAAAAAAGAAACCGTTACCGTCTACAGACGAAATGCCTGCAAGTGTTAGTAAAATTATAAATAACGCAGTAGATGAAAAACTAGCGTCGATGGTAAATCAAGGGGACCAAAGCAATATTGCAAATATGATAGCGGGAAGTGGCTTTAGAAAACTACGTCGATGAAATGGAAAAATCGTTTACGATTTCACGATTTAGACTCTGATAAATAGAATAAAATGTTCAAAAGGTCACCTAATCCAGCATTTGATATAGACGCCCCAGTCCCCAAGAATGATTCTGTACGCGATTATCAATATTATGCCTATCATGCCATAGACTCAAATAGTCGAGCAAGAATTGATCTTCAAGTCCATGATACCAGTAAATACTTTTTGCCCTGTGAAGCATTTATTGAAGTAGAAGGAGAAATTGTAACAGCTGCTGATACTACTGCTGTACCAGCACCGTATCCAGCTGGTACTCAAGTCGGTTTTGTCAATAATGGTATTATGGCGCTATTTGAGAGTGCTAGATATCTCATTGATGGAAAAGAAATTGAGTCCATAAATCGTGAAGTTGATGTGGCTACAACAATCATAGGGTTAGCGAGATATTCTGATGATTATACAAGATCAGCAGGACCTTCTATGATGTTTGCAAAAGATGGTAAGAATACCGCTGGAGGAAATCCATTTATTATAAGACAACCAAAGGATCGTGCTGCTAACCCTGCTAATGTTGCTGGTATCGAGGATATGATTATAAACAACGATCCCAATTTCAATCTAGGAGCTGCAACACGAAACGCAATGTTGCAAGGAGAGCGTAAATCATTTTCATGCGCGATTCCACTGCATCACATATTTGGATTCTGTAGAAACGTCAGAAAAGTTATCTACGGGGCGAAGCATACAGTATCGCTTGTACGAAAAAGTGATGATAATGATGCAATTTGGAGAATTCCAGCAAATGCTGCAGCCGCCAATGCTGATGCCGGTAGAGTCGATTTAACAAAAATATCATTGTGGATGCCAGTGTTGACTCCAGCAATCACCGCAGAACAACGACTACTATCATTTATGGATCAAGGAGGAAAGTCGTTGTTGAGTTGGCTAACCGTGAGTACAGATGTGAAGCAATCAAATATCAACGGGTTATTCACTTGGAACCTAGCATCAAAACAAGGCGTTTCTGCGCCACGTCATATATTTATTGCGTTACAGGATAACACACGAGTTGGCAATCAACAACGAAGTCATATGATATTTGATCAATTAGGTGTGAAAGATGTCTCACTGAGAATAAACGGCCAGCAGGAACCATCTGAGGATATACAACTTAATTACACAGAAAATCATATTGCACGAGTTTATCATCGTCTGTTGTCATTTATGGCACGCGATCAAAATGTGGATACTGGTTTGCAAATATCACAATATGATTTTAAAAATCTGTATCCGATCTATTACTTCTCACTGGAACATCTCGATTTGATGAGACAGTCAGTTGTTGATATACACTTTAGAGCTAATGTGACTCGTCCTGTTGGTCCTCCTGCTATTGCTGATTATAGAGCGGTTGCTGTCATTCTCAGTGATAAATCAATGCTACTCGAAGGTGTTGGTGGAAGAATGAGAGTGGTAGATGCCCCAGTAGAAAATCTTTGAACGATTTTTCTCGATTTTTCATTGAATTAGAATCAATCTATTATGTATAATGTCATATAGTGTTATTAGTGTTGCGTTAACTCCTGGTCAAATCAAAAAATTGCAATCAGAATCGGCTAAAAAATGTGGAACCACAATCACGTTGAAACCTAATCAAATGACTGGTGGTGCAAATAAATTATCGCTGACAACTCGTCAAATAAAACATTTCAATGATTCACTTGCAGCCAAAAAAGGTGTTCAGATTACTCTTTCTGCGGCTGCTATTAAAAATATGATGAAAACGGGTGGTATATTTCCATTGTTAGCTGCAATACCAGCATTGATTGCAGCAGCAGCCCCAGCAGTGGCTAAAGCAGCGGCGTTAGGAGCCGTTGGTACTGCAGCAGGAATGGCACTAAAGAAGGCAACTGGGAAGGGATATGCAAAAAAGAGACGATCCGTTCACGGATTGGGTCTAAGACTACCAGGAACCCCGTATTCATGGTACAGCGGAAAGGGTCTAAGACTACCAGGAACCCCGTATTCATGGTACAGCGGGAGATCCGTTCACGGATCAGGCCTGAGACTACCAGGAACGGTTTATTAATTGAGGAACCTATGGTTCCCATCTCTAATTTTGATTTAATGGATGCGGCTAAAAAACTAGTGATTAAAAATTTCAGAGGTGTTTTTATGAAAGATCAATTACCACATCAACCAAACAAAACTGAAACAGGTATTATTAATCTCGATAACAGCACCGGACCTGGAACTCACTGGGTTGCATACGCTATTGATCCACGTGGGATTGTCTATTTTGATTCATATGGATTAGCCCCACCAAAAGAATTTATGCGCTACATAAAACAATTTTCAATGAAGACTTGGTATTCTACGCTACCAACACAACAAATCAATGACCCACCAATATGCGGCAGTGAAGTATTAAATGTCCTTGACGCTATTTCTAACTCCTTGGGTAACCCAAGGGGAAAACCACCTCATATTGTCGTTAATGAATACACTAGTAATCGCTTTTTAGAGAGAGAAAGAGTTTTACAATAACATGATTGATATTTGGGGGAGATCTTTGAAACCCAAACCCGATGACACTGCAACCGGTGATATAACAAAAAAAATTAAAGATGAAATAGCTGAGACGTTGAATTTAGAAAGTGTTGAACCCAATGAAATAGTTGTATTTCAAGATCGCCAGGGTAAATTGAAATCTAGTAATATTTCTCTGGATGATATTTTAGTTAAACAACAAAACGCAATCGAGAACACCGTTGCGTTATTTTCCGATCAAGGTAAATTGAAATCTAGTAATGTCTCTCTGGATGATATTTTAGTTAAACAACAAAACGCAATCGAGAACACCGTTGCGTTATTTTCCGATCAGGGTAAACTCAAACCGGGTGTACTCGTTTCGACGATTACAGATCGATTAAAAATTCTCAACGATGAGTTAAACAATTCTGTGGTTGTACTAGCAACACTTGAATCTAGAATTGAAGAACACATAAAACAGTTTACCGCATTTCGTAGAAATATCATTGATAAATTTATTGGAACTACATTCGATAAAATTGAAATAAAACTCCCTGATATTAAAAAATCCATCGATGAGACGAAAACTTTCATCGAAGGCATCAAAGGGGATGCAACGAGGATGATAACAGCCATTGAAAAAACAAAAATTCCTCATGAGAAAACCAATAACGTAGTATATACAATCCAACACGGATCATTTGAGTGGTCACCTACAAACAACAAATTAGATATCACTGCAACCGTTAAGGGTATTTATCGATTAACACTGGTGACAACGGTTCAATTTAATATATCATCGTCGAGTTCATCCGGGGTCAATAATACGATTTCAACGATCATCGACAAGGGTACAATTGAAAAGTTCACTATAACAGCTACTGATAAACATTTGGCTAGAGCTCTGGTATCATGGTATGTGGAATTCGTAGCGGATTTAAGTAAATCGTAATTGAAAACGCTAGCGTTGTTAAAATAAAAAATGATTTCATCATCGCAATATCGCTATGATCAGGTCAGAGAATATCAAACTAGACTCAAAACCCTGTCTGAGGAGTATGCAATGAAAATTAAAAAATATCGCAGGAGAATTACCGCAATTGATGTTACTGTGTATTCAGTGAGTGGTGTAATCACCGGAGCCGGTATTATACTGTCTTCAGTGACAATGATGGCTCCGATAGCTGTTCCAATTTGCATTTCTGCGGCAACAACAATCGCTGGAATTATTTCAATAATCACAAAAAAAATATCATCATGCAGCCAACGGAAACTACAAGACTACATAATTCAATTTCATGTTGTGTCCACTGCATACTCGCAATTATCCTCATTGATATCGTCATCGCTCGATGATACAATTATATCAGAGAGTGAGTTTTCAGCGACGGTAGATATATATGATTCTGCGATGTCAAAATTAGAAATACAAAAACATGAGTATAATAACAATGACAACACAGATGGAATTACTTCAACAAATAGTGGAGAACACAAACCCAGTACAAACCAGCATGATCTCAATAACCTCAACGAATCCAGAATTCAGTGTGAATTTCCCCTCTCCGGTCCCAGTGAAGGAGATAGCGCTAGCAAAATTACGAGTATACCACAGTTGGCCAAATATTAGGTCAAAATCATTTGGTGGTCAACAACCCAATAATTCACTGGTATTTGCAAATAAGAATAAAGCAGACGGTACCCCAGACTGGAATGTTGTTTCCATACCAACCGGATCATACCAAATCGAACAAATCAATAATGAATTCGCGCGTAGAATAAAATCGATTACTGGAGTAGAGTCAAAAATAACTATAACAGTTCATGAACCAACACTATCATCTGCCATTGAAATAAGCACAGAGGGTTATGTCGTAGATATCTATCAAAGTTCTATTAGAACCGTACTAGGATGGCCTGAAATCCCACCAGGGGGGGGGGGGACCGTTGTATCACCCGAACCTCAAAAAACTGATTATATCACCGACAGGATAAAATCTGATAATCCAATAAAAAGTTATAAAGAGTTCAGTGTACCAATAGAGTTTTTTGGGTTAGGATACGAACATAGGGCGGAGGGTGGACCATTGCAGGGATATTATTTTGTTAACAAACCTGAAATCATTGAAAATTTCACAGCGATGTATAATGATTTTTTACTGTTGTTAATATCTCTTAAATCCGGCTCTCTCACCCGAGATGAATTTATCAGCGTCGTAGAAACATGTAACAAAATTATCGACGATATGGAAACATTTAATTTACGAATTATTCGATTTATACTCGATCATGAAAACCACACATCGAGAATAAGATTTGCAACAGACTATAATATCCGCATTGAAGATATTCCAACATTTAAACTACCAGGATATAACGTACCAAAAATTAAAAAAAATTCTTAACTACGTCATCGATGTTGAATTTAAAATAATTTATGATGCATGGAAGAAAACAGCACCACAACCAACTATCCTCAAACATAATAATGACCCAGACGGTGGCGGTAGGCATATTGCTCCGTTCAACGTGAATATTTCATCGGTGATTGCGCTCAATTTAGTATGTGATGTTATTGAAGGAAGCTATCAAATTAATCTCGAACGATCAAATCAAGCTCAGCAAGGATATATTTTGTATTCATTTGCACCAATAGCCCCTCCAGGGTTTTTAATAATTGAGTCCCCGGTGAATCCAGTCTATATGCGATGTCATAATAATTCATTAACCAGAATTAATTTCAAACTCACTGACCAGTCCAATAATCTGATTGATTTACAAGAGGAGGTTTTACAAATTAGTCTATTTGTGAAATCATAAATGATTTTCGTCCTAAGGACTTGATAAAATATTCGGTTAACCCATAGCAGCAGAGAGGGTGAGTGACAACGACGTTGCGACATTTTATGATTCGCGAATGCGAATCTCATGTTTTCAGACTCATTTTTTTTTCTAGTTATTCGCGAAAAGGGTCTAGTGTTATTTGGAGGGGTATAATCAAAAATAAAAACAAAAAATGTTGTAGGATTCACCCTCTCTGCTGCTAACAAACTTAGCAAAAACTGTACAACCAGTCAAATAACAAACTTAGTAAATTACTTGTATCGCTAAAAGAGCTTTTCAATTTGCAGTGACTAATATCTCGACACACGTGATAAATGTCATTCAGCTATGTTTCCTTGCCCTATATTTGACGCGTAGGATGAACTTTGAATTTAGATTATCTTAGGGTTTATAAGTGATGTACTACGTACTCTCTTAGCAGCTGAACATTGTATTCTGTCTGTTTACATTCAAATGATAAAGACAAATAGTTGATACACTGCTATCTAGGGTTACCCCTTGCTTTATTTGTTGAGAGAGAGAGAGAGAGAGAGAGAGAGAGAGAGAGAGAGAGAGAGAGAGAGAGAGAGAGAGAGAGAGAGAGAGATTAAATGTGGGTACATTCAACAAAACTCTTTCCAGCATGGTTACACTAATGGGGAACATAACTGCAACAAAATAATAAATCCAGAACGAAATATAATGTTGCAAAGTAGTTACATATTTTGGGACATTGTCTTTTATGAGTTACGCGCATGCACACACGTGCGTGCATCTCTTTATATATATATATATATATATATATATATATATATATATATATATATATATATATATATATATATATATATATATATATATATATATATATATATTAGACTTATGTATGTTATCATTTTCAAGTCTATATTAAATAATACAAGTTGTATTTTGCGATATGAGGCTAAATTGGACTTAACATCACTCTGCATGTGGTCATTTACGACGGTAGGGAAAATCCTATGCTTAAAATGCCAAATGGTAACTCAAGGCTTCTATCTTCAGGCAGAATGGAGTATATTGTGCACATATTGACTATGTATTGCACATATAGGCGTCACTCGGGGCACGGAAACAAAATAACAAAAGACAAACATGCGGACATTGTTAGTATCAATTATTTATTGGACGATTACCATTTTTCCGATAATCTACGGAAACGAACTCTTATGCATCAAATCTCTTTAATTATATATATATATATATATATATATATATATATATATATATATATATATATATATATATATATATATATATATATATATATGTGTGTGTGTGTGTGTGTGTGTGTGTGTGTGTGTGTAACAGAATTTCCTCATTAAATGGCAATATACCATTCTTTTCATTTATTTGAATTGTTTATGCTCTTTGCTATTAATTGTCAAAATAAAGAAAGAGAATAAGTTAAACTGTTATTGAGATAAACAAACTTTATATACAATAAATTTGCTATTTTGTTTAATTTAGTTTACGACTTATTTGTGGCATTGATAATTATTTATAAATGTGGATACATATTCACGTTACTGTACCAGAACACTCTTCGTTAAAACGAGAGTTATTTCCCTTGGCAAATACTAACCCGACTACTTTTCCTGTTACACAAAATATCACAAAATATTCGCGGTTCTTTGTTTGTTTGTTTTTGGTCTTTTGTGCTGTTGCTGAAATTTAAAGTAGGATTATGTAAAGTTTAAGGTGTTTTTGGAGAATCTTCGGGTGTCTTGGGTTGTTTAGTGAGACCTTGATTGGTATTGTTAGGTAAAGAATAGAGTTACCACACCCCTATGCATGTTTTCTCCAAAAACGTTGCTTCACTACCGCTTTAATAGCGAAAATACTTCTTTTGACCATAAATGCATGGCTCCTACACTACCACATTTGCGATTTGTTGTTGCACTTCACACAAGTCTACTACTCCCGGTCCCCGTCTTGTATTATATGCTCCAGTCAGGACGATGTTTTAGAATAACATCAAAGGTACGTGGTTTACTGTGAAACTGAGACAACAACTCACTTTAGCTTTTGATTTGGGAAGAGCTTTTGTCGCGTGTAAAAATTAATAAACTTTGTTGAAAATAATGATAGTATTATGATAAAACTGATAAACTGTAAGTAAAAAAACAATAGCTTATCAGATTTATCTTTCGAACGATAAAAAAAATAATGGACAATAACAAAGAACCATCGTTAAAAATTGGTTACAACAGCTCCTCCTGGAATTCATTAGTGTTCTACATATTTTACTGTCGTCACAATTGACATAACTAGTTGAAAAGCTGTCTGTTATAGGAAGTGCTATGGTAATGTGTATAATGGTCCAAGTCAGCATTCACCGAATTACAAACTAGCACTTATATTGCTCAGGAGGATATATTTATTATAGATATATGACTGCCACCTACCTAGAACTCGAATAAGACTGATATACAATGTTTAGCACCCTCCATTGATGTCCCAATTCTAAAGCTACGAGTCTTGAATAATTAGGGATTAAAACTACATTGCAGGAGCCATGTATGCACGGGTTGGATGAACTCCTTCTTAGTTATGGGCAATCCTTCCATAGATAAGGAACAGGGGATCCAAATGACAAACCTACAGCTGAAAACATTGACGCAGCAAATGGAAAGGACACTGGTCTTGTAATTTATCTTTTGGGAATGACACTTAAAGCAAAAATGGTACCCTTGAAGGGTTTGTAAAACACTCTACAACTAAACCATTGTCAATGATCTGAACCTGAGACAACTAAAGTTAAGTTTGGTTTCTGCAACCAGGTTGTCTAATTGTCATTTTCCCTACCCATGGGTATGCATGAAATGCAAGTTGATACATGGACTTAAACAGAACCACACAGGAGGCGAAGTGAGTGAATCATGGGGGAACTGGAATGAGATTTTTATGTAAAATGCATTAGCAATTGGCAGTCTAGCACCTGTGTGCGATAAAAGTTTGTGAAGCAGTTGAATTCTTTAGCCTTACTTTACATACAAAATGAAGCTTAACTGCTTGACATTTTGGGCTCCAACCACCACCACACACAGAGGACCCGACGCCTCTAGAGTCTGTCTGTGTAGCCCAAAATGTAAAAAAGTTGAAATACATGCAGCAAAAAGCGAAGCTTGTCCTCACCGGCGTTCAAACAAGGAATCAGAGCATGTCTACAGCTGGGCCTGTCTAGAGCAAGCTCTTCCCAGGTGTTGACATCGATAGCAAGGGTTTTCATATCACGCTTGCAGACATCCTGTAAGTGGAGATGTGTTCGTCCGATCGACCTTTAGCCAGACGAATATTCAGAATAAAGAAGGTCTTTGGGGTTCTATCCATCCTTCATCCGACGTACAAGGTCCAGCCATCTAATGCGATATTAGCGGAGGAGTGTGAACATGCTGGAAATCTTGGCAGGTTCAAGCAGCTCGTTTATTGATAACCTGCACTGCTACACTGGATACTTTCTGTCCGCAACCGTCTGCAGTTTAGAATGGCATATGACATTTTAATAGATGCCTTGAATGGCACATGACTTTGAATGGCAGATGACTTTGTAATAGATGACTTTGAATGGCAGATGACTTTGAATGGCATATGACTTGGTAATATATGACTTTGAATGGCATATGACTTGGTAATATATGACTTTGAATGGCATATAACTTTGTAATAGATGACTTTGGCATATAACTTTGTAATAGATGGCTTTGAATGGCATATGACTGTAAAGGATGACTTTGAATGGTATATGACTTTGTTATAGATGGCTTTGAATGGCATATGACTTACAATAGATGACTTTGAATGGCATATGACTTTGTTATAGATGGCTTTGAATGGCATATGACTGTAAAGGATGACTTTGAATGGTATATGACTTTGTTATAGATAACTTTGAAAGGCATATAACTTTGTAATAGATGATTTTGAATGGCAATTGATTGTAATATATGACTTTGAACATATAGGGCTAATTATACTGAACTTACAAATTTTTGGTATGACAAAACGTGCAGACATCTTACCCTTTCGTTGAATTATATGCTTTTAAGTAGAATTATCATTATTTACTGATGTAATGTCTTTAATTCATGCACATGAACACAAATAAAGCCTACTTTAATTGACTGCTCTTGTGGCCACGTGGTTAGAATGTCCACCTTGAATGCAGGAGGTCATGGGTTTCAACAGATCAAGTCATACCAAAGCCTTATAAAATGGTACTAACAATTGCCTTGCTAGGTGCTCAGCATTAAGAGGTTTATTGTTTGGACTGTTCAGCCTGGTGTTAGAATATTGAGACTGGATGGAACATCATGCTATATGTCTGCTATTTAATTTCCCCATGCTAGACATCATTATAAACTGCCACACTGCAGACAACATAGTAATATGACTGATAAATTGTTAAAGCGACAATAGAAATCCAAATCCAACACAAACACACCTGTTTTACTTTTACCAATTGTTGGGTTTTCTTTCTGCATTTCTTGTGAAATATAAACATTTAACGTGACATGTATGAAATAGACACATTTAACTTGACATATATGAAATAGAAACATTTAAATTGACATGTATGAAATAGAAACATTGAACTTGAAATGAATGAAACAGAAATATTTAATTATGAATATTTAAAAGATTTACTGTACAGAGTGTGGTCATCTCTTATAGAAGGGTTATGAAAATACATTAGTGAGACTGATAAGATAGTGACATTCTACAAGTAGAGAAATATTGATATACTGAAAACCATACTCCTAAAATACATCTTAATTCAATGTGGCAGTTAAATAAGTCAGCATTCAATCAAACAGAATGCTGATGAATCCCTTTGAAACTTATGCATTACAAAAACATACAACACTGACGTGAGCTGAAAAGTCTTCTAATTCTTAAAGAAAATATTCTATGTGGATAAAAATAAATACCTTGAGAAATAAGATATAATTGACAGGTCCATCCCAAAATAGCAGTTTTCTTAATAGTTTTGGTTTCTAGTTTAGCTATCGAGGTACTTTCAGTGATGCTCTCAGAAACAGCGGAATACTAAAACATATCTAAAACATATCTATTGATTAGTTAATTTGTATTATTGTCATTCTTTTATCAATATATTTTTGTTATCAATTACTCAATTAAATTATTATTAATGCCTTGTGATCAGATCATGTTATTATTATTAATTTTACCGAACACAGCTTCTAAAGCAGATAATTTGTATTTGTGTTCTGTTACTGTTAATATATTAAACTTTTGATTGTGTAAGATGTACTTCCTCTATCAAACAAAAATATTTTGCTTCTTCGCAAACTTTATGTGCATTTATTTATCCCCTCAAAAGCAATATTTTCAGCACAAAGATGCTTGAAAGTTAATTATTCGTGACTGGGTTTTTAAAATTTGTTTTGTTTGTGTCTTTCGTACCTTGTTTCATTTATGTAACTGTCTGAATTCATTGATGGTTGACATTTACTTTATGTTGCAAGTATTAATTTGCTGGTTCACATGCTGGATTTAAAATAATATGTGTTTAGTGGCAAGTCCAAAATATGCATTGCTTGAACAGGTGGGAGGGAACCAGTAGGGGTTGTGGGATGGAATCTCGAGAATTCACTCTGGGACAAAGATCCTCAATTGTCGGTGTTTCCAGTGCCAACTTTTCAATCATGGAACTTTGAAGAAGGCTTACTCCAGACAATTTTCCAACTGGTTTGAACTCATATTTAGAATGGATGAATGGGTGATTTCAGGAGTATGCTGAGTTTTGCTGACTTCTCCCTCCAACCTTACCCTCTCTGCCATTTCTTAACATCTGCAGTAAGCAAGAGCATGGCAATTATGAACATTAATGGTATCATACAACTAATTTAAGATAATGATGATTAATTATATTTGCTTCAATTTAAGATAACTGTGCGTCATGCAAATTGTATTTTGGAGATAGCCTATAGTACACGACACATGGGTCATGTAGGCATTCAATATGAACAAGAGTCAGTAATGAGTGTCATTTTTAGAATGTTTTGTATACATCCATATTCCTTTGGGTAGTGGATAATTAGATGCCCTGAGAGATGCAAGCAGAAAAATCAAATTTAAAGTACGTATACATTTTTTAACGAAATGAACCTAAAGGTACAATCAGAAATTGAAGTAGTGATAGAGAAATGCAAAGCTCTGAGCCCCCAGTCAGCGATGCTGGCAGTTAAATTAATGAATACACAAAATGTGACATTCAAATAAACAGCAATTTAATATCATTCAATAACAGATAGTAATTTCTCAAATAAAACACAAATTTAAAACCCTATCACTCATCTTTCACTCAAGTGATGGCCTATTTCATCATCTGACTTGGCATCATAGATTTTCCTCCTGTCCTGTCATCTATATTATGGTTCTCTTGACTAGTACTCTATTTCCCTCCAGTCCATCTAACTTCTGCCTCCGTTCTTCCTTTTTCTTTGTCTCACAGAGACTCAAGACCAACTGCACTAGGGTATTTTCCTCCCCAATTAACTAATGTTGCACACTGAAACCATTTTACAAAGTTATAATTCAATTCAACACTTGAAAATCTAGAATATCACATGAATAAATGCATGAGGTTACTATTAATTAACCAAATAGCAACTTACTGTATTAATTCTTTACATAAACACTGATCCTATCTCAAACTATGCATGTAGATCAAACACTACAAATGAATCAAGCCCTACAAATGGTAATTCTAAGTTCTAACGATTCTAGTACTGATGTAAACCTACTGCAATAATTAAAGTACAGTCCATTACTTTGCCATAATAGATTACAACAATTAAAAAAATAGTCACTGATCTGCTCTGAAGCTCCTTGTAATTCCAGAGATAAGTTTCCTGCCAAATTCGAATGACGCCAGAGTAGCTTATCTTCCCTTATAATTCCTGCAATATAGTTTAGCGACTACTGCCATTTATCTCTCAAGAAAATAGATTTAAGCTTGGGATTCTAATTGTGGCCACGCCTTGCTTAACTCTGAGTGGATGTTGATTCACATAATTACAGACACTGTGCCCTCCCTGGCAGTCTGTCAAGGGTAGATCTATGAACACCACTTTGATGTTCCTTTGATATGAACACAGGATTTCATCACTTACCTGTGAACCATCTTATGAAACTGGCTTGGCCAAAATAAGGCACCAGCCACAAGTTCCGATAACCATATCAAATAGCTGGCTTGACACCTCATTGTTCGCAGAACTGACCTTCGTATATTTATGACACGAAATGATTAGCCTAAGGGTATAGCATATACATGCTGCAATCTGGTTACTTTCCTTACAACGTGACAGACACTATAGTATAAAACTTATTCTAAGTAACTTTGTAATGCCTTCTCCAGTTATTCTTCAAATAACATTACATAGTGGCACCATTCAAAACACAGGATTGAAATGATCAGAGTTGAAAATGGCTTCATATTAATTTACAAATATGGACACATTTGACTTGTTGAGACCTGAAACTTGGGAAAAATGGTTTTAGCACTTTGTACACATTAGTCAATCATCTGATTTTAGTGATAAAGAGAGAAAACATTCAAGTAAATACTTGGAAGCTCTAAGCCATGTCTTTTAAGTGCTTTTACAGGGAAAAAAAGGAGGGTAAATTGGACATGTCTTCCTGAGATGTAGGTATCACCTACTAAGGCAGGGCTTCCAAACTTATCCAACTCTTCCACCACGTACCATGCTAGACCTGAAAAGATATTATAGCATGTACCATGCAGACACCACACTATACCTGAAAACATATTATAGCATGTACCATGCAGACACCACACTATACCTAAAAACATATTATAGCATGTACCATGCAGACACCACGCTAGACCTGAAAAGATATTATAGCATGTACCATGCAGACACCATGCTAGACCTGAAAAGATATTATAGCATGTACCATGTAGACACCATGCTAGACCTGAAAAGATAGTATAGCATGTACCATGCAGACACCATGCTAGACCTGAAAAGATATTATAGCATGTACCATGCAGACACCATGCTAGACCTGAAAAGATATTATAGCATGTACCATGTAGACACCACGCTAGACCTGAAAAGATATTACAGCATGTTCCATGCAGACACCACGATAGACCTGAAAAGATATTATAGCATGTACTATGCAGACACCACGCTAGACCTGAAAAGATATTACAGCATGTTCCATGCAGACACCATGCTAGACCTGAAAAGATATTATAGAATGTGTTACGTGCTTAGGCTCGAATAAGCAGCAACACAGAAAGAGTGAAAACTAACAAGCTTGTATAACTTTAACAATGATTTTATTAAGTACAATTATTTTCATAAAATAAATAAAACTTACAGTTTTAGAGAATCAAATCCAACAAATATAGAATTCACAAAATAATCCACTAATGGAATTTCAAGTCCTGATAAATAAATGTTCTAATAGTTCCAGGTTCGAATCTTGACGATGTAATAATCCAAAATGGCTGACAATGTCACGTGATGCAGTTCTTGTTTTTAAATCATCCAGATGAAATTATGAAACATATGTCCTTTTCCAGATAAATAGAATAATTCTTCTTTTCCAACGAATTCACACAAGTCCAGAATAATATTAACACTCAAACATAAATACACAACGAATAACTTACAGCCCAATACTTCTACTACTGTCAGCTTCTAAAATACAGCTATATATATTGTTTTTCTGAAGTAAACAAGTGATCACGCGCTTTTCTAGAAATTGATAGAAGGTCATGGAAGGTCACAGAAAGAGACTACCTTTACTAAAAATAACATACTCTAGATTTTTCTTACCCCTAAGAACTAAAAATAGAATGTTATCCCTAAAATTAACCAATGAAATTGAAGATCTGTTTACAATGTTCAAAGCAAGGTCAGGAACTAGAGCACTGTAAGCCAAGGTCAGCCTGTTTATTAGTAAAGTACAGGTCAACTGAATTTTCTAGAAAAATTTCCCATTTAATGAATAATAAATCCTAAATGACAATTTTGAATTTAATAATTAAAAATAAATAAAATTAAATCCAATAGCCGTAACACATGTTCCATGCAGACACCATGCTCGACCTGAAAAGATATTATAGCATGTACCATGCAGACACCATGCTAGACCTGAAAAGATATTACAGCATGTTCCATGCAGACACCATGCTAGACCTGAAAAGATATTACAGCATGTTCCATGCAGACACCACGCTAGACCTGAAAAGATATTATAGCATGTTCCATGCAGACACCATGCTCGACCTGAAAGATGTTATAGAATGTACCATGCAGACACCATGCTAGACCTGAAAAGATAGTATTGCATATTCCATGCAGACACCATGCTAGACCTGAAAAGATAGTATTGCATATTCCATGCAGACACCATGCTAGACCTGAAAAGATAGTATTGCATATTCCATGCAGACACCATGCTAGACCTGAAAAGATAGTATTGCATATTCCATGCAGACACCATGCTAAACCTGAAAAGATATTATATCATGTTTCAGTAACATGTGTTAAATGAAGATAAAATAAACTACATATAGAAATTTAGACATGATATTAAGGCTGCAAGCACAGCAACAAAACAATTAAACTTAACATAGTGATACTCAGAAATGTGAAGCAATGTCCATATATTTAAGTGACTCATAATATATGAAGTTTCTAGAAGCATGTTTATCTGATTATGTTTAAGCATTTACAGATTAAATAACTGATAACATATACTAGCTAATATACAGTTTAAGGCAATGTGGAGATGGTGAGGTTTGATCATCGGTGCAGGAATTAGTACATACCAGTACACAGGGAAAGTAAATCACCATATACTAGATTAAAATATATTATCATAATTATGCTAATTAATGATGGAAATACCATTTTGGATATTTCAAGAGAATACTGCCAATTATATGCTTCACAGATTGAACATTGGTACAAACAGATGCTATATCATCAACAATTCCAGCAAGAAACAATTTCATTGGCTGTCAAGTCATGTGATACGAAAAACTTTATTATAGTAGAATGTTGTGATGTCACCACTTATTCTTAGTGCAGCACAATGCAGCTAAAATGGCATTTAAACTGTACTAAAATGAGTTCAAATTGTAATGCTTGCCACTAGAACAATAATAAAACAATTACAGAACTTTTCTGAAAACATTTTGCTATTTAATGAGGCAGTAAATAAAACATTGATTTTTGCTTTGTGTTGGTAAATGGAGCTTACTGGTTCAAACAACTTCATATTCACCTCAACAAAGGTCAATAATTATTTAATACAATTACTCTACACCCAATACACAAATTGTATTGACTTTTGTCATACAGTAAAAACTGACAGGACCCCACATACTTATACTGATTCCTAAAATTAATGTCAAAATTAGTATTTTAAAAAATCCAATCCTGTGTGATTATTTTAATAAGAAAGTTTCTTTATTGTCGAAAAATATTTTCTCAATGAATCATTTGTGGCAATAAAATATTTAGAAAAAAACCCAAAATCAAATGCATGACCAACTCAGAAGGCCATATGTATCAATATAATGCCCAATAAACCCAACCAAATTCAAATACATGACCAACTCAATGGGTCAATTGAATTTTAAAAAATCCCAACCAAATTCAAATTCAGAACCAACTCAGCAGGCCATACATATCAATATAATGCAAGAAAACCGAACCAAATTCAAATGCATCACCAACTCAGCAGGTCATATTTATCAATATAATGCCCAATAAACCCAACCAAATTCATATGCATGACTAACTCAATGGGTCCATTGTATCAATATAATGCCAAAAAACCAAACCAAAATGAAATGCATGACCAACTCAATGGACCATATTTATCAATATAGTGACAAAAACCCCAACCAAATTAATATGCATGACAAACTCAATGGTCATTTGTCAATTTAATTTAAAAAACCAACCAAAATCAAATGCATGACCAACTCAATGGGTCATATGTATCAATATAATGTCCCCCCAAAAGCAACAAAATCACATGCATGACCAACTCAATGAGTCATATATTTCAATTTCATGGCCTAAAAGCCCAACCAAAATCAAATTCATGACCAACTCAGCAGGTCATATCTATTAATATAATGCAAGAAAACCCAACCAAAATCAAATGCATGAGCAACTTAATGGGTCATATTTATCAATATAATGCCCAAGGAACCCAACCAAATTCATATGCATGACCAACTCAATGGGTCATTTGTGTGAATATAACTTTTAAATAAATAAACAACCAAATCAAATTCACAACCAACTCAGCATGTCATATCTATCAATATAATGCAAAGAAAAAACAAAGACACTCAAATGAATGACAACCTCAATGGGTCATATTTATCCATATAATGCCAAAAACCCAACCAAATTCATATGCATGACCAACTCAATGGATCATCTGTCAATATAATTTTAACAAAAACAAACAAAATCAAATGCATGACCAAATCAACAGGTCATATTTATCAATGAAATGCCCCAAAAACCCAACCAAAATCAAATTCACAACCAACTCAGCAGGCCAACTATATCAATATAATGCCCCAAAAACCCAACCGAAATCAAATTCATAACCAATTGAACAAGCCATATGTATCAATAAAATGCAAGATAATCCAACCAAAATCAAATGCATGACCAACTCAACAGGTCATTTGTGTCAATATAATTTAAAAAAGCAACCAAATTCATATGCATGACCAATTCAGTGGGTCATATGTATTAATGTAATACCAAAACTCAACCAAATTCAAATGCATGACCAACTCAACGGGTCATATGTACAAGAAACCCCAACCAAATTAAAATACATGACCAGCTCAGTGTGTCATATGTGTCAATATAATGGTCCCCCCCAACAAAAATCAAATGTATGATCAACTCAGTTGGTCATATGTATCAATATAATGTCCCCAAACATACTAAAATCAAATGCATGACCAACTCAAACAAACTCTCCGTATCAAGACAACACGCAGCTCAATAAGTACCTCTGTCATTGACAGGATGTTTTGACAGACAATTTTCAATGGCAGACATAGTCAAAACATACAGGACCAATCTTGATGGCAAGTTATGTATAGTTATCTAGTATAGTTATCTAGTTAATCTAGTATAGTTATCTAGTATAGTTATCTAGTATAGTTATGTATAGTTAGTTATATAGTTAATCTAGTATAGTTATCTAGTATAGTTATCTAGTTAATCTAGCATAGTTATGTATAGTTATCTTTCTTAACACAGAGTCTTCTAACAGACATCTTTCAGTGTAAACCGGTCCATTCTTGGAAAAATGGCTATCTTACAAGCAGTTTATTGAAGAAATCTATTCAAGATGAAGACAAAAAGCATTGTGGTTGTTACCCTGAGCACTCAAAGGTGTTAGACTCATTGGCCAGATCAAACTAGTCCAAGCACTAGAATGGCTGATATCATATTATTCTTCTCAGAATGTGCTGTAACAAAAGAATAACTGTTTAGAACTGTCCATTTGTATGCCTAGTAGATCATGCCCTAACTTGGAGAAACTGATGGGCTTCTAGTAATTTGGAAGTAGACATATTACAATAGTCTCTTTGTATGAGAATGTGATAACATCTTCAATAGCAAAGGGAGCTGAACTCAGACCTGCCTAAAAAAACATACATATTCAATCATTAAAAAAATAATTTATCATCATGGGTATAAAATTAGTACTGTAAACTTAAAGAAATTTATTTTGTCTATAATTTGCACTTTTTAACTGCCATACAAAGCATGTACTATAGCAAATTACAAGATATTCATACATATATTTTATTAATATTCTAAGTTTATCACAATAAAATATCCTAATATTGTATATATTTACCTATCTTATTTTATATTTGTTTTTGCTAAAACCAGAGTATAATTTAATTTGCTAAAACCAGAGAATAATTCAGTTTGCTCAAATCACAGTATAATTCAATTTTCTCAAATTACAGTATAATTCAATTTGCTCAAACCACAGTATAATTCAATTTGCTCAAACTACAGTATAATTCAATTTTCTCAAACCACAGTATAATTTAATTTTCTCAAACTACAGTATAATTCAATTTTCTCAAACTACAGTATAATTCAATTTTCTCAAACCAGAGTATAATCAAGAGTAAAATGTCAGTCATCTGAGGCATACCAAATAAAAATGGTAGTAACATATTCCTTGATTGGCACTCATCATACGGAGGTTTGTGTTAGGACTGGTCAACCTGGTGTAAGGATGATATGACTAGGTGGGACATCGTCATACATGTCTGCAGCATGATGCCCCAGTGCTAGACATCACTATTAACTGCCACACTGCACAAATTACAGCATCATGGCTGAAACAAGAGAACAGAAAAATGTATGAAGAAATAATAACAACACTCAGATGATTTAATTCAACACAAAATTCTTTACTAATATATAAATGTTTGAGAGCTTTGATCAAGGTAAACCTGATTGACAGATTCCATTTAAACCTTTAACCTGATTGACATAGAATTCATTAAACACCTGTAGGAGATTACATTTATCACTCATTAGGTCAGTTTATTAATGCAGGCTTAGTCTACAGAATGTCTTTAATCAAACCATTATAAGTTTTTAATCATGCCTGTTCAAACAATTTCTGCCTGACAATTTAAATAATGTTATTGCATAAAGTGCTCATTGAAAATCTGATAAAAGAATACTTTGTTTCTTTGTATGTCACTCTCCATCCTATCTCCTAATTATCTTTCTATTAACTTTTTGAATATAATGTACTTAATGAAACTAAGAAAGTAAAAATAATTGAATGATACTATATTCCTTGTGCTTGTTTAAACAATTTTAACAATTAAATTGGGTTGGGGACATATTCATTGTGCATATGAGTCAATGATCCAGATAATTGTCATCCAGAAATCTAAACTTTTACTGTATAAAGCTAACCTCTATAGAAATGTTTAGTTGTCTCTACAAACCATTTTAAACATTAACTATCAATCTAACTATACAATCAGAATACAGTTATATAAGCATAGTGATATGGAATACAGGGAGATATACAGTGATAAATACACAGTGACACACACACACACACATATATATATATATATATATATATATATATATATATATATATATATATATATATATATATATATATATATATCCCTTAGTTTTGCCAACCGTTGGGGCACCACTGATGACCTGACAACCAGCTTCCTCCATTCCAATCTGTTCTCTGATACTCTCATTGTGTCACTCAGCTTCAGTCATGTCCACTCTATGATGTTATCCTCCCATCTTTTCCTCTGTCTTCCTCTCCTTTGCCCTCCCTGCACAGTACCTTGCATGATTGTCGTAGCAAGCCCTGTTGATCGTGTGACATGTCCATACCATTTCATTTTGCGCTTTTTCACAATGGTCAATAGCTCTTCATAGGGCCCAATGGCTTGCTTAATTCTGTTTCCCACTTCCTCATTCATGACATGATGTCTATATGTAATGCCAAGCAACCTTCGAAAGCATCTCAGTTCAACAGCTTGTATCCTCCTTTTGAGATTCGCTGTGAGGGTCCATGACTCACAGGCATATAGGAATACAGATGCAACCAAGGAGCACATCAGTCTGATTTTTGAGCTGACTGAGATGTTTCTGTCTTTCCAAACTGTCTTCAGCCTTGCCATTGCTGTTATTGTCAGTGCAATCCTGGACAATATTTCTGGTTTTGATCCCTCGTCTGCCACGATGGCTCCTAAGTACTTGAATCTATTAACTGTTTCCAGTTTTTGGCCACTAATCATGATGTCAATGCTGATGTCACTGGTGTTGTTGGTCATCAATTTAGTCTTCTCTGCACTGATTTCCATACCAAAAGCAGTAGCTGTCCTGTCCAGTTTTCCACCAACTAAGCAAGCTCCTCCTCATTTCCTGCAAGGCCATCGATGTCATCAGCAAAGCGCATATTCGTTATTATTCTGAATCAAAATACTGACAGTTCCTTCATGGTCTTCCAGTGCATGTCTTGATTCTTTCAAGGAAGATGTTAAAGAGAGTAGATGAAAGCAAGCAGCCCTGTCTGACTCCTACAGCTGTCCTAAACCAATCTCCTATTTGACTGCTGAAGCATACTACGCTGGTGGCTTTGCTGTAAAGGTTTTCTATGACTTTGATCAGGTTAGTGTTAATGTTGTACAGCTTCATGGTGGACCCAAGGGCAGCATTCCATACCCTGTCAAACGCCTTCTTAAAATCTATATATACATGATAAAGGTCTTGTTGGTGCTGGAGGTATTTCTCACATAGTATTCTCAGGTTGAAAATCTGTCAATTGTGCTTCGCCCTGGTCTGAAGCCTGCCTGTTCTTCAGCTATGATTTCCTCTGCCAGCGGCTTCAGTTTGTTTAATATGATTTTTAGCATGACTTTGCTTGGGTGGCATATAAGACTGATCATACGATAGTTCTGACATTGCTGCAAATTGCCTTTTTTCGGGAGAGTTACTATGAGTGACTGAGTCCATGGTATTGGCCATTCCCCTGTCTGCCAGATCATGTTGCAGATTGTTAGTAGGGCGCTTATCATGCTTCACCCCCTTCTTGGACTAGTTCTGCAGGAATGTTGTCTACTCCAGCTGCCTTCTCTTTTTTCAATGCTTTCACTGCAGCATCTACTTCTTCTTGGAGGATGGGGTAGTTGTCAGTGTTGGTCACTGATGGGATGTTGAGTATGTCTGGGTCCCCTGTTGGTCTGTGTTTGTACAGGTCTGATCAGTATTCTGTCTATCTCTTAAGAATGTCTTGTTCTTCTGTAAGACATTTCCCTCCCTTATCTTGAATGATGGAGGAGCATCCTCGTTTTACACTGGTCAGGTCTTTCACCAGTTGGTATGCTTTTTTGCTATTATTTTTCGTTAGATTGTTTTCAATATCTTTACACTGGTCTTTAATCCATGTCTCCCTTGCCTTTCTCATGCTTTTCTTGATAACCTGGTTGATTTCCCTGTATTGTTATACTACAGTGATACACACATAGTGATATAGACTACAGTGTTACATACATAGTGATGTTTGTTTTGTTTTTAGGGTTTAAAGCCCTTTTTCAGCACATGATAGGCTATATATGGCAGCCAGTATTAGTGGTGGAGGGAGAACCCAGGAAAACCCCTGGAAAGAACCACGGACCAACAAGACGCTACTGGCAAGCTTTCTCACTTAACTACATTAGCCGAATCTTAGACTCGAACCCACACAGACATAAGTGAGACAGCAGTGATCCGTAATGGAAAGCCACTCTGCCACTGGGGGCTCGTATATACATGATATAGACTACAGCAATACATAGATAGTGATACATACATAGTGATATATACTAAATTCATACATATATGATGATACATACCTAGTGATATAGGCCAAAGTAATACATACATAGTGATATTGGCCACAGTGATACCTACATAATGATATAGACTAAATTGATACATTAATAGTGATACATACATAGTGATATAGGCCACAATGATACATACATAGTGATTTGGTCTACAGTGATACATTAATAGTGATACATACATAGTGATATAGACTACAGTGATACATATATAGTGATACATACATAGTGATATAGACTACAGTGATACATATATAGTGATACATACATAGTGATATAGACTACAGTGATACATATATAGTGATACATACATAGTGATATAGACTACAGTGATACATATATAGTGATACATACATAGTGATATAGACTACAGTGATACATACATAGTGATACATACATAGTGATACATACATAGTGATATAGACTACAGTGATACATATATAGTGATACATACATAGTGATACATGCATAGTGATATAGACTACAGTGATACATATATAGTGATACATACATAGTGATACATGCATATAGTCTGGTTTCCTGCTTAGCATGCTCCCATGCGTTGCACTCCGCTATACTAAGTCAGGCGAATGCTGACGCCATATTGTCACGTGATCAAAACAAATGGCCTCACATGGAGATACATCGGTTATCTAACCGTGGCACATTTATTGCTTTAATATTCTGTTTGTTAGTGACACAATGCAAATTTTACTAATACTTTCAATTTGAAATATAACAGGCACTATCTTGTGTTAAAGCTTAACCAGCCAATTGGCCACGAATGTATTTTTAAAAATATTTATGCAATTAGGCGACTATGAAGTATAGGGATACACACAACAATTTTTGTAAAATACTGCACTTTTCCACTGGATCATCTCAAAATTTTATTTCCAATCAATTCCTTGATAAATTTTACGTCGAAATTGATATGAGGTTATGTACAGCAGCTTTATTTTTTCCCAAGACTAAGACGAAAATATCTTCCCCATTTTACCAGGGGTGAGGGTAGCGATTGTTTCGCAAATAATGCCCATTTTACACTGCATCATCTAAAATATTTAAGTTGCAATGAATTTCTTGACCAAATTTATATAAATATGTATATATCGTTTCCATGACAGCCCAAATTTTGTCAAATATTAGGATTAATATAACAACCCTCTTCTACGAATGGTTGAAAGTGACATTTTGTCAAATATTGCACATTTCAACTGCATCAAGTACGATATTTCATTTGCTTTCTATTACTTGATAATTATTACGTCGGACTTTGTATAAGGTGGTAGATGACATCCTTGATTGGCCAAAGGTTTATATCAAATCCCTTCAATCAAGCGGGGGGGGGGGGACAAATATTGCCAAAGATGGAATATTTTAGACATCATCATCTGCATTTTAAATCAATAGCTTGATCAACTTTACATTGATAATGATGTATCATTGAACATGACAACCCACATTTTGTAAAAGATTAAGACCAAAATACCAACATTTCTGTCAGTTCCATTTCAAATTGATTTCATGAAAAGAAAGTGGCATAGCATCCCCTACAACCTAGGGTGGTGGTGAAGGGGTCTAAAATACTATCAGACAGACCTGACTGGGAGTGTGCCCTACCAATAAATCTTTGGGAGAGTATGAGCCAAATGTATTGCCACTTCACTTACATTGATAGTGATATACAGTAAAACCTGTGTTGAGAAACCACTGCTATGAGAGACCACAATCACCATGCACAGATTTATTCATTATATCGTGTTATGACCTGTTATGAAAGACCACTTGTCTTGAGATATTATTATTGTTTAGCAGAAGGGGTGGTCTTTCAAGACAGTTTCTACATTATTACTGTAAATATATTCTATTCATTAGCAAGGCACATTAATTGCATCCACATGATACAAATTTAATGTGCTACGGTGTTGCAAGATTTCTAACATAAACGATGAACTGAATTCAGGTTCCATTTACATGCTTGGTAAGATTCTTCAAAGTCACTCAATATATCATCATAACTGAAAGACAATGTTAGTATATTTAATGTTAAGCACTGTACAGAAGTTTACATTTTATTATCACTAATTGGATTTGCTTCCATAATGAATGCTATTTTCATTATTTAGTTAATAAAATTCCAAAACTTAGTATAGACTTAATTTTAAGTATCAATGTAATGGAGATGCACTATTAAGGCTAACATAGTACACAAGTTGAGACAAATGTTTCATTTTTATTTTGCACTTTTCATCATTAATGAAGTATGACATGAAATTGAATAGTATTTACATTTCTTATACTGTCACAATCATTCATCCAATATATGTCCTAACATTGATTTATCAATTTAACCAAATGTGTTGTTATATTTAAATATAAAATCCAATATAACACACTGACATGTTCATTAAAGTAATCATTGAGCCTTGTATGATTAAATTTGAACAGCAATAACTCTCGAGTTACTTCGAGTTAAATGAAAAGGTATCAAATAAACACATGCACATGTGACTTTCTTAGTTTTTTTTTTTCATGTCATTGTAATGTTCTGATAACTGAATACATATAGTTATATGCAAATGTGATACGTATTTCAATTTATTCAATCAATTCAATTTGATCCCGTAGTTTCCATCCAATCAGCGTGGTCGCAGTTGATAGGAGACTGTGGTGCTGCTCGAAAATTGCCCGTGCTGATGAACTCAATTATTTGTTTCCACCATTTTCGGTCCCGCGTGGCATTTTCTAAGGCATGTACCCTGGTGATGCCATAATTAGCCAGGTGTTTTTCCATTTGTTGGATCCAGGTTTTCTTAGGGGCATTTCTTGAGACCTTCCAGGTTTCCGGTCTGGTGCGCCACAAGGCTCTATATGGTAGGCGCCTCTCTTCCATTCGGCAGACATGGCCAAACCAGCGAAACCTAGCACATCTAATCAGTGATTCCACTGTTGGTTGGTGAGAGCATCAAGCCCGGATTTCCACGTTTGGGATTCTGTCCAGAAGGTTTACTCCCATATTTGTCTGAGGCAGCGCATTTGAAATACCTCCAGCTTCTTGAGGTCCGCGTCTAGGAGGACCCACGTCTCTGCTCCATATAAGAGTATTGGGAGGATGAGAGTGCGGTATAGACGCACTTTGGTCACCACCAAGAGGGCCTTTTTTCTCCATATGCACCAAGCTAGTGACCCGAACGCAGACGTTGCCAGTCCCAGTCGATGTGAGATGTCAGTGGAGGCCGCTATTGATCTGCTTCGGATTATGGACCCCATTCAATTTCAATTTATGCCATTGTATATATATATATATATATATATATATATATATATATATATATATATATATATATATATATATATATATATCAATGAAAAGAAAATAACTTGAACATGGAAGCATGTCTTAAGATTGTTTTGTGTGTGTATATATCTCAAATGAGTTCATTAATAAGAAATAAGTTGTGTAACATTCATATCAACTGATTCAAAAGAATTCAATAAGAAGTATCAATTATACTTGTTTTATGATTAATATCAGCTTAAATACAAATTCTGAATACACTTTGTACAGTATTAATACTGAAACATATGTCAGCCTATCAAAATGCATGTAGTTTTCATGATAATTATTAAAAATGCATCAACAGAATATTACTCAAACTTGGTTAAGTGTTAATCAGTGAAGTATTTGTCAAGAACATGTTTCAGATACATGTATGTGCAGTCCTTTTGAAGCATAGAGGGTTTCTACTTAAGATGTGCTATAGAAAGAAAAACTAAAAAGGTAGTAAGCATGAACATTTTCTAAGGATTTTATTCCAACATCAACATATTTCAACTAAATTAGATGACACAAAATACATCGTATGGTCTTTAAAATCCTTTATCATTCAGATAGTAATGGTATCTTCCAAAACACATACGGACACACACACACACAGACAGAAACCTCTAAACAAACCTGCTTCAAATAAATTGAGATAGATTTTACTGACAGTAAAAATCACAATATTTTAATGACATGTTATTTGTATAAATGTTTCAGAAGACACAGTGGATAAATGGCTTCATAATATGATTGCTTTGCTGACTGGAAAAATTAATTTAGTCACATCTACACTTATTGATATATGGCAACCTTCATATACATGATTGTTTGCCAGTGTTATATTATCAAAGCTTTCTCATTTGCATCCTATTTGCAGATGCCTTTCTTAGATCGGATGTGTATTCTCAAACAAGCTGTCATTAAAGATAACCAGACAATTCTTGCTTCAGAGACACCAATTTCTTGGCTCAGGCCCAGACAAATAGATGCTTTGTACAACCTGAGAGAATCTAAAGACTTAGTTGTTGTATTACCCACAGGATATGGAAAAACTTTGATTTTTGAACTGATTCCTTTCTTCCTTCAGTGCAAAGTCAATGAACTGGAACCTTTCAATGTCATTCTTAATCAGCTTTGTTCCACACTTGATGGGCATGTAATACATGTCACTGAACATTTTTAAGACCTTAGTAAATTATGCATGGGTGAATTTTCGTATATGGATGGACACTCTGAAGACATACTGGATAAGAATTTTCTTGAATACCTACTTGAGGCTGAATGGACAAAGCAACAGGTGTGCATGATTATTGATGAAGCCCACTGCATTTTGCATTGGCAGGATGAATTTAGACCTGCATACAAGGAGATTAAAATCTTTGGGCTCTTTTCCCAGTCTGTACAATCTGTGCTATGACAGCAACTATTAATAAAGACAGCATCAAGTCAATCAAGAAAGAGTTGAAACTTTCCAGATGCAGCATAATTAACTGTACACCTCTTCTAAGAAAAAAAATCAGTTTGCTGGTAAGACGATGACTGCCATATTCAAGTGACACAACACCAACTTCACCTTATGACTGTTTTCAAATCCCTGTTTGAGGACCTTATTTGAACAAAGGAGAATGGGTCATGCTTTATTGTCACAATAGTCTACACAAGACTTGTATGGTGTGGTAAAGCTATTGAGCAAGCTAAGCTACTTCTAGGTGATCAACTGTACAATGGAGAAAAAAAGGAAGAAAACTGCAGTGTATTGAAATACCACTCTCCACAATCTAGCAAAGTATATGAATATATTCTGCACTGTCTTTCAAGTGAAACCAATCACATAAAAATCATTTTTGTGACAACTGCACTTGGAATGTGGGGCAGACCTTAGAAAGGTGCACAGAGTGATTCATGCTGGATGCCCATCTTCAGTGGAAGGTATACTCATACACACCATAAATTCAGTCTTTGTTATATGTATATTAGGTCTGAAAATATATACAATTCGATACTTGCATATTTCTACTGCCTTAGATATAATAGTGTGTTGGTCTTTAAGAAAAGGTCAGTGCACAAAACATCGATAGAAAATGAACTTCTTCCTTGTGTACTCAATTAATTTACCTGTTCAATTTGTTTATTTTAGTAGTGTTGGAAGGAATGCAATAATTAATTCAAATACATGTATGAATAAATATTTCTCTTCTCATCAAGTCTACTACAATTGGACAGTTTTTCCTTATAAATTTTAATGAGAAAAAGGAAGCAGGAAAACCAATTGTTTTATGACTTAAACCATATCCTGAACTTGTCTTTAAAATACGAGAAATTAGTTGCCTTTCATGCATGAATGCAATACAAGGTTTTCATGTGTTTCATTATATTATTGGTATTCTAGGATAGAGTCATGGACTCTTTGTAGAATAAGAATACATATTTTCATTTCACTTCAGAGTATGTTCAAGAGGTTGGACGTGCAGGAAGGGATGGCCTTAAAGCTGAAGCCATAATCTTTCACAACAGCAATGACTTATCTTCAAAACTTCTTGAGAAGGATATGAAAGGATATTTAACACTTGAAAGTGGCTGCAGATGCCAATTTTTAAATAATTATTTTGGCTGTCCATATGAGGAGGCTGAATTTATATGCTGCGACCTTTGTGAAAATGATGCACTTGGAAGTGCATTTTGTATGAAACAAATTGCAGGACAAAAACAAATAAATAGATAACTTGTGCATATGGCTTTAAAGGAATATGTGAGAGCTGATATATCTGGTGAAATTGCATTTCACTTCCATAATGATTTACTGAAACACGTAACTGAAACGTTTGATATTATTCCTATGGACATAAATGAAATTGTTCGGTATTACAACATTTCTAGGTACATTGCTGATTCACTGAATGCAATACTGCAATACTTGTTACCTTTAGGAAATAAAAAGTTATTCAGGCCAAGAAAGTAAATGTTGACCGCTGTGGTGGCCTAGTACTTAGAGCTATTGTCCCTTAACTACTTGGCTCTAGAGCTATGTCTTGGCTCTAACTATTTTTAAGGGAGTCATCCCTTGTATGGTAGGTCACGGCTTCAAACCTGAGTTAATGACTCATACCAAAGACTTCTAAACAAAGTACTAACAGCTGCGTCACTAGGCACTCAGCATTAAGAACTGGTGGCCTGGTATCAGGATAATGCTACTGGATGGGTCATGATGAAATATGTCTGTGGCATGGTGTCACAAATATATAGACATTGTAGCAATATGACTGAAAAATTGTTAAAGTTAGGTTAAAAATGCAAGTCACACGCACAAGTAAATGTATGTCCTGTCACCCTTTTTGATTCAAATCCATTTTAACTTTCTATTGATTATAACCTTGCCAACAGGACATAATGGGCATGTGTCTAGGCTAAAGTATATTTTAAAAATAAGACCAGTGCCTCCCACAGCATCACCTCGAATTTGGGATTTGGCAATAACAAATTATTCATCATTCTCAAATTACATGAAACTTGTAACAGGAGCAGAAGGAGGCTATGGTTATGTGGAGATGAAAAAGGGGACATATATGATATCTTCAGAATTTGGGAATTGTATCACAGGAGAAAAAAAGATAAGACACTATCACGATATAACAGATGAATGATGCCTATGTCTTGGCTCTACCAAAGTTGGAAATAAAACTAGGGAAATGTACAAATTGCTTACATAAACAAACCACCAATTTCTCATCATCTCACACATGCATGGGGTGGGGGGAATTATTCTGACGTTATTGATTGATTATCATTATTTAGTAAGCATGGTACTAGTGCATGCCTGCATTAATAATAAAAATGGGGCAATAACGTTGTGTGTGCGATTGGATTTTTATTGTAGTTCAGTCATATCACTAGGATGTCTACATTGTGGCAGTTTATAGTGAGGTCTAACACTGAAGCATCATGCCACAGACATGTAGCATGCTGTCCCACCCAGTCACATTATACTGACGCCAAGCCCACCAGTCCTAATACTAACTTCTTCATGGTGAGCACCAAGTGAGGCAGCTTCTAGGAACATTTTTACATGTCTTTGTATGACATATTTGGGATTAGAACATGTGACCTTCTGCATCTGACGTGGATGTTCTAACCACTTAGACCATCCGATCAGTTGCAAGAAACTAATGAAAAATTAATAACAACATAAGATGACTATGCATGTAATATGAACAATTTATCACATGTCATTAACTAAGAATAACTCTGTCATTTACTCAACTGAGGTTTAATTTAAAATGGGCTGCTATTCGCATGTATTGTGGCAGATGGTCTGTAAAATTCCATGATAGAGAATTACTAATTGCTTTCAGAAGTTTAATGTTACTTTCGAGATTCAAATTCCAATCTGACTTTGTGATAATCGATCCAGGACTCAAACTCGAGTCCATTTATTGAATCTGCTGGTGCCAGTATATTTTTGTGTGCACTGAAAAACCTGCTTGAATGTGGCGCAAAAGGTTTCACTTCTCGCAGATCATATAACATTTTCAACTCATCGGTATGAGAGTTTCTCTCTTTGTGATAGCCTGCCCTCACTTTTACATCAGATATGCTGTCAAAATTATCACCAATGTTGTCC
This sequence comes from Unio delphinus, assembly GCA_029339505.1. Classification (NCBI taxonomy): domain Eukaryota; kingdom Metazoa; phylum Mollusca; class Bivalvia; order Unionida; family Unionidae; genus Unio; species Unio delphinus. Next base: position 10,438,063 of record JAQISU010000087.1, read on the forward strand.
ATGACCACTACTGCTTTAGATCTGGCCAGTAGGTTTTTGTCTTTGTTCATTGGGCCCAGTCCTTTAAGCATTTTTTGGTCCTTTTTACAAGATGTTCCATTGCTAGATCTGCTGGTATATGGTATGCAGAGAACTCGCCCCATGGAGAACTCGCCCTGGGAGAACTCGCCCCATGGAGAACTCGCCCTGGGAGAACTCGCCCCAACGTATCGGGAGAAGTCGCCCCAGAGTGGTTGGAGAAGTCGCCCCACTTCATATGGAGAAGTCGCCCCATATTCCAGATAACCTTTTATAGCAGAATTAAAACATCTTTTACGTGATTCATATTTAGATTTTTATTTAAACTCGATCACAAAAAAACAATATTATAGTAATATTTTTAAGACGAAATTCAGTTTGTATATTAATCTTTTTATAGCAGAATTAAAACATCTTTTACGTGATTCATATTTAAATTTTTATTTAAACTCGATCACAAAAAAAAGACAATATTATAGTAATATTTCTAAGACGAAATTCAGTTTGTATATAATATAATGAATGACGACAGTATAGTGTTGGTATTGAAGTGCTTGTTATGTGCTATGTTTGGGAATAGACACTTCGATGATTTATCGGTAACTTGTAATGAATGATGACAGTATAGGGATTAAAAAGGATGATTAGTCAAACACACATATTATTATGAATCAACAAGATTATTTTAAATAAGTTGAACGTCAATTAAATGATGAAAACTACTACAAACATATTGGCGAAGATCCGTCAATGGAAATTAAATTAAAAAAAATCAACATGCATTAATGAGATGAGAATTGAAATATGGCGGCATGACACCTTTCATCATGCTAACTTGGCCGGCTATCATCAAGTGTTCCGTAGTGTGGTATCTCTTTGTTACGTATGTATCGGTAACGTACGTATTATTAAGCATTATTTATGCTAAAATTAGTCGAAATATTACTTGACAGATTTATCAAGATATAATGTTCAGACATATATGAAACATGATTACATTTCCGAAGGGTTTATTAAATCCCATGATTTCGATTTCCTATTATTAGGACCAAGTAACGTAAGTTATCCATATTAAAAATGATATGCATCAACAATAACCATTTATTTGGTTGTATTATTTATAATAAACGTACAAGTCAATTTTCAGCGCCTTTTGTACTCACAAAACCCTTTGTTTTCCACACACACACACAAAAACACCGCTGTGCATAAAAAGGGTTACCTATGTATCAGTACCTTTTTGGAATGATAGACGTATATTTATACAGGAAAAATGTATGCATTAAGGAAAGAAACGTATATAATGAGTTAACGTGTCAGCGACATTGATTTGTGCCTCATTAGTAAATTTTGGTCTAGTACGCGTGATCATGGTGTTATTATATATTAATAAATAATGTAATCTTGTTTATTTTACAATCGTAATTTAGTAGCGAAATAGTTTTTAAAGTTCTCTGTTAAATTGAAATAGTGTGTTATTATTGAGAAATAATAAAATTACGAACACTGACAAAGAAGAAGAAATAAACTAAATGATGTAGTACAAATGATCTTTCAGAAACCGTCCGAATTCTACACATTAGCCATGATGATTATTGCGATAATAATAATAATAATAATAATAATAATAATAATAATAATACTAATAATAATAATAATAATAATAATAATAATAATAATAGTAATAATAATAAGGACTTTGTATAGCGCCTAATCTTTCAAAGATCTAAGCGCTTTACACCATCAATAATGATATGACTACACTACAGAACAACAAATGACTAAAACAATGAAATTGGAAAACATAAAAACATGCTGAAAATATATAAGATACAAAATACGATTAAGTCGCTAAGTTTGTCCCTGAAGTCGAAACAGGTGAGTCTTAAGAGCACTCTTAAAAGGGACCACTGTCTTTGTGTCTAATTTCAATGGGCAATTCGTTCCACGTCGCCGGGCTCTGGTATGCAAACGAACGTTGTCCATATGACTTTGTTTTCACCTTGGGAACAATGAGTATACGATTATCAGAAGAAGAGCGCAAGGATCTAGCTGGTGTATACACATGGGTGAGGCTGGATAGGTATGTTGGGCTGGAGTCTGTCATTGAAACATAGCACAAAGAACAAATTTTGTGTTTGATTCTGTATTGAATTGATAGCCAGTGTAGGGTATTGAGCAGTGGTGAGGTGTGCTCTGATCGAGGTACTCTAAAGATGATCCGTGCAGCTGTGTTTTGAACTTTTTGAAGTTTCTGGAGTAAATATTGTGATGAACCAGACAGAATTGAGTTACAATAGTCCAGTCTTGAAAGTACTAATGAACACACAAGTGTTTTCGTGGCATCAACTGAAAGATATTTACGAATGGAACTGATGCGTCTCAATTCAAGATATGCAGCCTTGCAGATGTTCATGACATGTTGGTGCAATGTGAGAGTACTGTCTAGAGTAACACCTAGATTCCGAACTGACTGTGAGAATTTAATGTTGGTGTTGCTGATATTTATTGTCTGAGGTAAAGGTTGTGAATGAGAAAGTCTTTGTTTTGTGATCAGAATAGCCTCAGTTTTATCATCATTCATCTGCAACTTGTTACATGTCATCCATGATTTCACATCATTTGGTGGCTAGACTTGTATATTTGGGTGTCATCAGCGTACAATTGGTGCGACACTGGGTGACGATTTATGACACCTGAGAGCGGCTGAGTGTACAGAATGAAGAGAACAGGTCCAAGAACAGATCCCTGTGGAACACCACAACACATGTCAACTGGGCTGGAGTGTATTCCATTTGCAGATATAATTTGTGTCCTGTTGACTAAGTAGGACTTGAACCACTGTAGGGCTATATTCTGAATGGCAAATACATGCTAGAGACGGTGAAGTAATATATCATGATCTATTGTGTAAAATGCTGCAGATAAATCCAGGAGAGTGAGGACTGTAATCTTTCCACTATCCAAAGCAGAGAGAATGTCACTAAATACTTTCAGAAGAGTAGTTTCCGTACTGTGGCGAGGGCGATATGCAGACTGTACATTACTAAAATGACTGTTTGAATTCAAATGAGATACAAGTTGAGTTAGAACAACCTTTTCTAAGATTTTTTATATGAAAGGGAGATTAGAAACTGGGCGGTAGTTCTTTAAATTGTTATGGTCCAGGGTTGTTTTTTTCAGCAGTGGCTTTACGATGGCAGTTTTGAAAAATGATGGGAATTCCCCTGATGAGAGAGAGATATTAATAACATCAGTTAGTGAAGGCAATATTGGTTCTAAGCACTCAAGCAGCAGTGATGTCGGAATTGGATCAAGTTCACAAGACTTTGGTGCACTTTTCATCATGATTGACCGAACTAAATCTATAGAAATAGGTTCAAATGCTCCTAACGGTTGTCGCTGAAATTCTGCATCATACCTGTATGGTGACGAATCAGTTGTGCTGTGAAGCGAATCTCTAATGGTTTTAACTTTGTCATTGAAGAAATTTGCAAACTGGTCTGGTAGGTCGATTGGAGAGAAGATCGTTGGAAGTGGTGTACATTTGTTCCTTGACATTAGTTTGTTAGTTATCTCAAAGAGCTCTTTGCAGCTGGAACTCTCCGTGATCTTAGTACTGTAGTGGAATGATTTGGCTAAATGGACTATGTTTGTGACGTTCTTCTTAGCGGCTTCGTAGATTTGTTTATGAACAGTGAGTCCGGTGGAAAGCCAAAGCCTCTCTGCTTTTCGGCGATAGCGACCGTATTTCTTGAGTAGGCATCAATAATGGTTTGTTGTTGTTTTTTTTAAATTGAGTTTAAGTATCATTTGTTAATAGTTAGCAAATCTCAATGAAAAATCAGATTAAATTGTTCAGTTAGAGAAATAATCACATAACACTTTGGCTTATTGACGGTCAGCGCCAATTCAGTCGATTTCGGGTTCTAAAAGTCAATGTCATAACGTCATCTCAGGATGACTTAGGTTATTATGCTGGAACCATTTTATATCTAAAACTGGAGACATCCCATCATGCTTACATCCTCTCTTATTTGTCCAAATAAAACGCATCTAATGATTTGAAGAGCAGAGGGAAAGGGACAGAACACTTATTTTTCGTTAAGTACACAAGCGGAGTTGATAAAATGCAAAAGTTAAAAAATTGCAAATTTTATAGATTTAATAAGTTACTAAGTTGAAAAAAAAGACAACAATAAATAAAGCCTTGACAGTAGTATATGGGGGCACCGTAGCGTCAAGGGAAAATCCAGTCAAAAAGTGCTTGGGCACGTATGGCGTCAAGATTTATAGCGTCAAGGGAAAATCCAGTCAAAAACAGCTTGGGGCACTATGGCGTCAAAACAGCTTGGGGCACTATAGCGTCAAGGGAAATTGAACATGGTGGGTCTATATAGCGTCAAGGGAAATGGAACAGGGTGGGCCTATATAGCGTCAAGGGAAATTGAACATGGCGGGTCTGTATAGGGTCAAGGGAAAAAAGGGTGGCAATGAAAGCTACTATCTTTTCGAGACCTATGAGTGGCCCTGAAAAGGGCCGTTATGTGTAATGTTAACGTTGTCTTGTTAACACAGAGGACATCTCACAGATCTTCTTCTCTTCCTTAAACTTCTCCTTACTGTGGGTCCATAGAAGAGAACTCTCTTCAAGCAACCTTGTCTTTCCACATAGACTCTTCTCTTCCAATAGGCTGTCTCCGTCCTATGAATGACACTCCATGATGATCTGACATACATGGGTATGTCAGTCCTAAACAGTATACTTGACACAAGGGTTGACGATTCAACATTAGTCCACATCTTCTGATGAGAACAGGTGAATCGAATGCCGTGTACTGCGGTTATTTATAGGGGAAGAGCGGATTGAAACGGATCGAGTGTATCCACCAATCCAAACGTGCGTTACAAAAGTCAGACACAGCCATCCAATCGGAAGAGAGCAGTCTGTGACGTCACCTTTTCTATATAGAGGTACTAGCGCCTGTGCGCAGTCAATCGATTCAAGAGAGTTGTCAATCCTGGCGGACAGTAAGAAGACAATGAATTGGAGTGAGACAGGAGTAGAGACAGCAAGTCATGGACCAACAGTGACTACTAAAGTCATGACAAATCTACATCCAGAAGAAGTTGATTTTAACTGGGATATTGTGGATTTTTTAACATCGCAAGAATTTATTCCGGAACCTTCGTTGCCTTCTGTATCTTCTTATGGACACGTCGATGATTTTAAGCAGAGACAAAAAGAAGCATTGGAGCGATTTTTACAACAACAGAAAGTAGAAGAACAAGCTTTTCTTATGCAACAGCAGGAAGAAGAAGAAGAAGCAAGAAGAAAACACCAGGAAGAAACAGTAGCAGCAGCAGCAGCAACGGAGAAGAATGAAGACCAAGGACAGAAAGAAAATAGTGAAAATCAAACGGTTACGACGGTACTTTTAGATATTTTAGCTGAGTTAAGGAGTCTGAAACAAATGTATCAGACTTCTTTATCACGACCGAAGAGAAAAAGACCTTCTCGAGCGAAACAACCCGATCTCTCTGTGACTACGTCTACCTTACCACCGTTAGTGATTTCTACCAAATCATTGACAGGAACCACTAGTCCCGAAGTAGGCCTTGGTCGTGGCAAAGGCTTAAGACAGCTCAAGAGGATTTCATCCCGTTTCTGAGTTTGTTTTGTTTTAAACACACAAAACACCAACGGTCCTTTTCAGGACCACTCCAATTATTTCGAAAAGAAATACTATGTCAATTGCCTAATTCAATGAAAACTCAAAAGTCCTTTATTTTTTTAAAAACCCATGATGTACGTGTGAGTGAATGAATGTGTGAGTGTAGGTAATTATACTATCAAATCAAAACCAAGAGACACTTACGTTTTTTCTCTTTAGTTTATTCTAGTACAAACGTCACAATTCAATATCACAACATAACATAACACAAGACCACTTTAAAAAAGTTCATAGGTTTTCTTCTGTTTCACTCTTTCTGTTTTTTCATTTTCTTTACTGTCACAGCTTTTTTTTCTTCCTCTTCACTTTCGTTTCGTCTTCTTTTCTTGTGAACGTGACGGGGTTCTTCCTTGGGGGAGGGTACCTCTTCCTCCTCCTGTTCAGAATTTCTTTCCTCCTCCTTCTCCTCCTCCTCCTCTTCCTCCTGTTCCTGTTGTTTCTTAGGACAGTTTGGAGACCAATGTCCTTTCTCTTTACAATAATAACAGGTATCTTGACTTTTGTCTCTATTGTAGCCTTTTTTATTTTTGTTACGATCTGAACATTCTGTAGCCCAATGTCCTTTCTTCTTACAGATATAGCAAGTATCTTGACTTTTATCTCGATAGGAGGGAGAGTAGGCTGTCGGCTGGTCTGACAAAAACTTTCGTATGACCCCACGTAAAGCTCTGATGAGAAGTTCCACTTGTGAAGGTTCTTCCATCGTTCTGGTCAATGTGAGAGTGAAATGAATACTGAAAGGTTAGACACTAACCCTTTATATATATATATGCACGGATCGAACATGAATATATAGGGGTTATGGTCTTTAAAAGGTAGTCATTTGACTTTTTGCAGACAAGATGAAAAGGCCACATCATGCTGTGGAGAAAGGAAAAGACAGTAAGAGACAGAAACGTAATGTATCGCCTAGCACAGTAGCTGAAGTCTTGGCTCAAATTCATGCCAGTGATTTTGAAGATGACATGAGTGAGCCCGAATCCACACCCAGACAATCGACGTCCAAGCAAAGTGCACCACCCTTAGTAAACCCTGAAAATTACTATTACATTCGAGAGACAGAAAAGCGTTCCTCTCGAAAATTTAGAACAACGGCTTACACGTACGCCGTAAAGTTTAAAGATTTCAAGACCAATGTACCTTTGGAGAATACAGAAGGGTTCATTACTGAGGTGTGGGATTCTGTGTTAACTGCATTGAAACAGCAATGTCAAGCCAAAGAAGACGATCGCTTGAGACTTTCTATTCATCACGATAATTTAAAGTCTCCCGTTTGGATCGAGTTTACTAACCCATCACAATTAACACCTTCCAAAGTCATTGACAAAATTCAACATGTGCAACAATCCAACGACAAGTTTCACATCACCGATGGAAAAGCCACACTGTTCATGACCCACGTGTCTCTTCCCCAGGGGACAGGACGCAAAAAAGTATTGTTGGTCGACAGCCTTCGCAACATGAAGCGAAGCCTCGTCCAAATTAACAATCCTCAAGACCAGATGTGTTTAGCCCGTGCTGTCGTCGTGGGACGAACGTATGCCAACAAGAACGATACGGCAGAATGGAAAAGAGCCTGGAAAACTACTCAACAATCGGACCGAGCCAAACAAAGAAGTGAAGCAGAACTCCTGTTACAGCAAGCAGGGATATCCAAAGACACCCCTTGTGGCATTCCAGAAATGCAACAATTGCAAGACGTCTTGTCTCCTCGTTACACCTTGAAAGTACACCCTCAAGAAGTGCGTGGACCTCTTTTGTTTCGAGGCCACGATTTCAAAGACGGAAAATACATTCACGTCTATCATCACGATGAGCATTTTGATACCATTACCAGTATCACTGCATTCCAGGGATACAGTTACTACTGTGAAAAATGTGACTATGGTTATAACAATCGAGAACAACACAAGCATTGTGGATCAAAATGTGAGGGATGTTTGGCCTCACAACCTTGTCTGGACCAAGGACAAGAAAGAGTGCATTGCCCTGTGTGTCAGCGCACTTTTGTCAGTCCTACCTGTTACCAACAACATTTGAAGATGCAAGGTTCACAGCAGAAAAGTGCTTGTCAACTCCTGAGATTGTGCCCTACTTGTGGACAAGTCATACGTACCAATAGTGCCAAGTTTCACGTTTGTCGAGGGAAGAAACGATGTCACATTTGTCACCAAATTGTGGACTTGGAGCACGAATGCTTCATTCAAAAATATCAACCCCAACCAAAAGATACCCAGAAGAAAGGGAATTTTATCTTTTTTGATTTCGAATGCATGCAAGAAACTGGTATTCACATTCCTAATTTCTGCGTGGCTCACCGTGCGTGCGAGCAGTGCATCCAAGAACCTATCTTTAGTCATTGCCCTTACTGCAGCAAGATTCCTGGAGGACGTGAAAAAATCTTTCGAGGGTCAAACACGCTAGCCGATTTTGCCCAATGGATCCTAAACCCCATTGACGAAACGTGGAGTCCAGAAGACATCGAACGTTACGGAGAGTGTCATTGCCATGCCACGGTCATGGCTCACAATTTCTCGGGATACGATGGGCAATTTCTGCTTAGATACTATGCGGAACAAAGTACCGAACGGCCTCAAGTGACTTTGAACGGAGCCAAAATCATTTCTATGCAAGTAGGACAAGTACAGTTTAAAGATTCGATGTGTTACTTGGCCATGCCTTTGAGTCGCATGCCTAAAACGTTTGGTATGCCAGAAATGGCCAAAGGTTATTTTCCACACTTTTTCAATACCGAAGCCAATCAACATGCCATTCTACCCCATTTGCCTGAGGTTGACGACTACGACCCCGACAACATGCGCACCGAACAACGAGAAGCTTTCTTCGCTTGGTACCAGACTCACGCCTCGGACCCCTTTGAATTTCAAGAAGAAATGTTAAAGTATTGTCGATCTGACGTGGACATTTTACGACGTTGCTGTGGAAAATTTCGAGAACTGTTCATGGAATACGGAGGGATCGATCCTTTGAAAGAAGCTTGTACCATTGCCAAAGCATGTTCCTTAGTGTACCGAAAACGCTTTATGCCCGAAAATACTCTAGCGGTCATCAGTCCTCAAACGACAAATTTTGTCAAACGTCAATACTCGGTTAAAGCCCTACGCTGGCTCCATTACTTGTGCGACAAGGAAGACAAATGGATCCAACACGCTCGCAACGGAGGAGGCGAAAAGACCATCGGAACGTATTCGGTAGATGGTTGGGACTTAGAAAACCCTCAGATCGTGTACGAGTTTAACGGATGTTTATTTCACGGATGTCCCCTATGCTACCCTCAGCGTAACACCAAAAATCAGTTTTTCCAACGAACCATGGAAGATTTGTACCAGACCACTTGTCAACGACGTTTGAAGTTAGAACAACAAGGATACCAGGTAGTGGAAATGTGGGAACACGAGTACGATCAGCGTTTGAAAACCGATCCCGAGTTTAAACGCATCGTAGAAAGTTACAAGTGGGTGGACCCATTGAACCCCCGGGATAGTTTGTACGGAGGACGAACGAATGCCACTTGTTTGCTGTACCAAGCGGACGAGGAGAAGGGAGAAGAAATCAAATACTTGGACGTGTGTTCGCTGTATCCTTACGTGTGCAAATATTGTCACTTTCCTGTAGGGCATCCAGAATTGATGACAGAACACATTGACTTGGACCACATTCGTCAGTACGAAGGATTAATCAAGTGCAAAGTCTTACCTCCCACAGACTTGTACCATCCCGTTTTACCTCACCATTGCCAAGGAAAACTGATGTTTCCTTTGTGTCGCACTTGTGCCGAAATGTGCATCCAAGACCAACCAATCGTTTTTTTCTGTCAAATCTTTGTGGTGTATTGTGTCATTGGTGCAGCCATTGCTAATTTGAGTTTGCAACAAGGAGACAAACAATTGTGGACCATTTTACTCAGCAGTTGCATCGGGTATCTTCTTCCCAATCCTTCCCTGAAATACTCTTACAACGGGAACAACAGTAACAATATTGGGAGTCTGGCGGCCAACGTTAGTCCTTCTCCTGACAGTCACCCTTCCAATCACAATCCTCTTTTAGACACTCCTTTAACCTCGAGTGACTCCTCGGACAGACGAACATTGGAAATATGATCAACACTATTAACCAATTTTACTTAACGTTACCCAGTGACAGTTCCATGGAGGTGTTTCCTAACAACACATTGTGTTGTTACACGTATAAATTACCTCAAGCCATGCATTTGGATCAAGATGATCACTGGGAAGCAGCTTTAGTGGAAATAATACACCCGACACAAATCAAAAACGTCGTCGAAAATCAAAACTTTTTCACAGTTGAAGTGTACGACAAGCCATTGCAACAAGCCTTAGATGAACGAGGTATCACTGGCATTGACAACAAGAAATCAGATGGACCCACAACTAAACAACTGTCCACTCATGTGTTGACCATTCCTGCAGGCTACTATTTTAGCGGTCAACATTTAGTGACTACGATTGCAAGCAGGTTCAATGTTATGTTTGGTAAACCCCTGGACAAAATCAAAGAAAGTGTTACCTTTGAGTACATTAAAGTGGCTCGCCGCTTCATGATCAAATTTTCAGAGAAGAAAATAATAGCCATTACCTTTTGTCCTGAATTGTTTGATATCTTAGGTGGAGACCTCAAGATGCTCCCGAACAAAAAAGAAATACCAGGCATATCCAGTAACTTGGATTTTACCAAATATTTTCGATCCCCTGTAGAAATGAACCAAGGACTCAATTTGATGTTTGTATACTCCGATGTGGTGGAGTACAATGTAGTAGGACACACCTCTGTACCGTTACTGCGTGTCATTCCTTTCAAAGTAGATACTACTACCGCTGACGAGGAAGGTGGAAATACCTATCACGTTCACCGCGAATTTGTGCATCCTCATTATTTACCCGTCAGTAAGTCGTATTTCGACAGTGTCAACATTACTATAAAAGGAGAACTAGGTCAAAATATTCCATTTACCAAAGGGAAAGTCACAGTGAAACTCCATTTTCAAAAACGATTCTCCAACAACTGAAAAAGTGATGTATCCTGTGTACCAAGGAGTCACTCGACAACGAGGACATGGTTTAGGAGATATGTTTAAATCAGCCTTTCGTTCCGTGGTCCCTGTTTTAAAACCAATGGTGACACGAGGATTGCACACCTTAAAAGATGCCGCATTGACTCACGGCAAAGATTTTCTTTACAATGTTCTCATTGACAAACAAAACCCTAAAGAAGCTTTTTTGAGAGCAGGCAAAAATGCCTTGCTTCAAACGGGTAAAGAGATTTTGGTTCGACGAGAAAGTCCTATAAATGCCCTGAACGGTACCGAGTCTGACATTCCTACTTCCCTGACGACACAGCAAGGACAAGGTAGAAAGCGTCGACGAAGACACCCTTTCAAAAGTCTCCGTACCTCTAAAGTCCGAAAGACAAAGAAAAAAAGAACCGCTCGAGACTTAGACATTTTTGATTATTAAAAGTGAAGAAAAAAAACCTAAAGAAAAAATGATGCACCAAGAATCTTGTGCCTGTTCCAAGTCGGAACTGGATCTCTTTGCCATGCCACCCACGATGATGACCATGCAAGAAGCCCAATGGGTCGAATTTCATCCCGTCTCCTCTTTTACGGATTCAGCTCCCATCGAGTTTGAAATCAAAGGACAACCCGAAGATTACATCGATCTCAACAACAGTTACTTGTATTTGAAAGTAAAAGTAACCAAAACGGACAACACCGATCCAGGAGCCAATGATAGAGTAGCTCCTGTCAACAATTTCATGCATTCCTTGTTCAGCGATGTGGATTTGTACATGAATAACAAACTGATCAGCAGTAGCAAGGATACTTACCCTTACCGAGCGTACCTCGAAAATCTCTTGACGTACGGAAAAGAAGCCAAGAACACTCATTTAGATGCTTGCGTGGTATGGAAACCTGACACCGCAGATAAGTTTGACGACACAGCCGTGACCGCAGATGACGATCTTCACAATGAGGGTTTTAACGACCGTCGAAAGAAAATTTTGCAGGGACGTAGTTTAGAACTGTTCGATCGTTTGCATTTGGACATGTGGTTTCAAGAGAAGTATTTGCTGAACGGAGTAGATATTCGCTTGAGACTGAATCGAAGTAGTACTGCTTTCCATTTGATGGCTCATGCCAACGAATACAAAACCATTATCCAAGAAGCCAGGTTATACGTACGTCGCGTGGAAGTGTTACCTAAAGTGGGGAATGATATCAGTCACACTTTGAGCAGAACGACAGCCAAGTATCCGATACGACGCGTGGAAGTCAAAACTTTTACCATTGCCGCTGGACTCCGATCTAAGATCGAAGATCATCTGTTCCAAGGACAGTTACAGAAACGTTTATTCATTGGTATCGTCAGCAATGCAGCCCTCAATGGTGCCCACAATGAAAATCCTTTCCAGTTTAAGCACTGCAGAGTATCCAAAATTGAAGTCAGTCGCGATGGCAAAACTTTGTGTACCAGACCCTTCGAACCCGACTTTGGCGAACAGAAAAATTACTTGAGGTCGTACTTGTCGCTGTATGAAGCCACAGGACAGTTAGGAACCAACACCAGTCACGGTATTTCCTACGACGACTATGCAAGAGGTTACACGTTGTGGGCTTTTGATTTCACTCCAGACCAAGGCAGCGACGAGGGCCATTTCCACCCTATAAAATCTGGGCAGCTGCGTGTGGAACTTCAGTTTGCAGCACCTCTTCCCGAAACGGTGAATATCATTCTGTATGCTGAATTCGATAATACCATAGAAATCAACAGTTTGAGAGAAGTCATTCTAGACTATTAGACATTATGGAAGACCCTTGTCCTTCTTTGAATAGTGGAGAATCCATGGAATGGGAGGTTACAGAAAAAGCAAACCCACAAGACCAAAAAGAAGAAGTAGTGATCATGCAATCCAGATGGCCAGAACAGGAACAACAGTTAGTGGCTTGTTTTGCACAACACTTGGAAGATAAAATGAGGGACATGATTAAAAAAGATTGTTATGGATGTCAAAGCGATCATCCCAGTCAAATTCAACACGATAAATGTATGATGATGAGTCAAGAAGAAAAATTGGATGATTATCTGAACGAAGCTTGGAGTCTCATCTCCGAAGAAGACGTGTTACTTCAGTGGTATAAAGGCTTACGTGATCATTCCTCTCCTCCATTGTTTGCTCGAGAAATCGATCGCATCGAAGCTCTCTTGGCCAAAAGTAAAGAGACGAAGCAAACCATCAGTTACTTGTCAGACCGTTTCAAACAAAAAGTCTGGATTGAATTGATGACTTATCATCACCTGTGAAGAAAGGAGAGAAAAAAACAAGGCTACACAACAAAAAATGGATACTTGGGAACTTTATTATCTTTTGAACCGTAGTTCGTACACTGCTTCTTGGAATCATGTGGTGTGTGCTAAAGATGAACTACCTCATCGCAAACCTCAAGAGAATCAAGCTTATGTCATCAACACAGATGACAGTCATCTTCCAGGAACTCACTGGGTAGCAGTCTACTTTCCTCAAGAGGGATGTGCGGAGTATTTTGATTCGTATGGATTGCCTCCTTTCGAAGATGATATCATTGACTTTATGAGAAGAAATGCTCAGACGACACGATTCAATAATGTGAAATTACAAAGCACAGATTCTATGGTGTGTGGACAATATTGTATCTATTATCTGCATCATCGCAGTCTTGGATATTCTTTAGAACATTTAGTGACTTATTTTGATCATCATTCGTCTCGAAACGATGACAAAGTAGATCGATGGTTTTGTGACCATTATGGCTATCTGTTGTCTTTAGCTAGGAAACGTAGTGTACATCAATCGCCCAATGACTTCCAACAGTGGAAATCTCAATTTAATTCACAACGTTGTCAACCATGTCAAAGATAATGTATTAGTGTTATGGAAGAAAAAATGTTTGTTCTTTGAAAAAATATTTGTTATTTGAAAATAATGTTTGTTAGTTGAAAAAATTGTGTTTGTTATTTGAAATAATGTTTGTTCTTTGAATAAAAATGTTGTGTTTTGAAAACCAATGCGTCTGTCGTTTGTTTTACATTTGTATTCATATAAATGCTCTTTGACTTTTCTTTCTATCCCTCACATCAAACTATCTAAACGTTTCAAAACCCTAAACCGCAGAGGGGTGTTTTCCATCACGTCCGCGCTTGAACCATATAGTTTCACTTAAAACCATAATTCATTCATAGGAAACACTCTTAACCCTGTACAAAGCCTTAATAAGGTCCAAATTAGACTATGGGTGTCAGGTATACTACTCAGCCCCAAAAAAACATTTAAAAAAATTAGACAAAATTCAAAGGCAAGCGCTCGCTCTATGCACTAACACTTTACCATCCACTTCCCTCGCCGAACTACAAATCTTAACGGGAGAACTCCCTCTACATCTTAGGCGACAGGAACTAATATTAAGGCACGCGGCGAGAATATCAATACATCCAACAACGCACCCCACCCGTGTTGCCATCAATAACTGTAAAAGAAGCTATTCGTTAGGAAACCCGCAATATATCCCGGCGGGCCACATCACACATAAACTAACTGAACAACTCCCTATCAAAGAACTAATATCGGAACAAATCACCTACTACGACTCAGAACCTTGGGACTGTAGTAAAATAAACGTCAACACCACCATAGCACTACAGGGAAACAAGCAAGGGCAAGAACTCGCCCTTAAATCCCAAGTTATTGAGGAAATTAATCACAAATACGCGCAATACACTAAAATATATACAGATGGCGCAAAAACAGCTAACCCCCCACGAACAGCTGCCGCATATGTCATCCCTGAGCTAAATATCCAATTCGGCAAAAGACTACCTAACCACTGTTCCATCTATACGGCAGAATTCTGGGCCATACTAGAAGCGCTAAAATGGGCCCAAACCAACCAAATTGAAAAAACAGTCATAATTAGCGACTCTCTTAGCACTTTGACATCCATTGATAATAACAACACAGTCTCCAGAGGGAACTTCCTGAGACAAGCAAATAAAATCATTAAAGATATTAACAAAAATAATAAACAAATAGAGTTTATGTGGGTCCCCTCCCATATAAACATCAGAGGTAATGACTTCGCAGATCAAACAGCGAAACAAAAGTTGTCCGAAAACGAACAAATACACATAGATTACAGTACTCAGGAACTATATGGCTTTATTTCAAGTCTAATCGACCAAAAATGGCAAGACGGGTGGAATACCTCCACCCAGGGAAGAAGGCTCTTCAATATCATTAACAAAGTCTGGCGAAATCGCAAAAGTCCTCAACTTAAGTCTCAGGAGCAAATAATTATAAATCGGCTATTAACAGGGAAAACAAAATTGGCCAACAGTTTCGGCAAATACCTCGGCCCATTCCCAAATAACCCAAATTGTTATCACTGCAAAGTCCCTGAAGACTTATCACACGTTATAAACGACTGCACGAAATTGAGAAAAGAAAGAAAGGAACTAATATCAAAACAGGCGGAAATCGGATCCCCTCATACATACCCGGAAATCTTCCAAAACGCAAACAATAATATTGAAACAACATACCGGAATATCATACAATATCTTAAAGACACAGGCCTTCTCAACAAAATATAACACCAGTAACTAATACAAGTAGGATAACCTATACATACACACACACACTTAAAATATATCAAACAAACCTATCCCTCACCCCTATAATACCATCTCTCATAACATATGGCCTCTGCATGACTAACAACATCTTCTCTCTTTCCTTCCGTACTCCCACCTATTGGAACCAGGAAAAAAAAAAAAAAAAAAAAATAATAATAAAAAATATATATATTTATATATATATTTATCACACACAACAATAACAACAGCCAACAAACGCAAACAAACAACAATAAAACAAACAACAACACACATCAACAAACAAAAACAACAAAACAACAACAACCAACAAAACAATCAACAACAACAAAACAACAACAGTTTAAAAAAAAAAAAAAAAAAAAAAAAAAATAAACCTGGTTCCATTCTCGACCTTCTAATTAAACAGCACTGATCATTCAAAATTAAAATATACGGCGATGTCTAGACCTAGCCTGGAATCAAGCAGCACCGACCTATGACATCAGAAACGTCAGAAACATCCTTTATACAAGAACCAGCCCAGACGGCCAAGAACCAACCTAGACGGCCAGAATTTCAGTAGTGTTCCATGAACACATTAATGCCCTGGGACGTGGCACAATTCCGTCCCTGTGGATAATCTAAGAAGTGTGCGGTGCACACATTAACCGGTGGTACATGTACCAAGGTACGAACACCACCAAAAACCCAAGAGAACAGAACAGAACATAATTCATTCATTCCAGTCTGGCCATCATCATTCATCATTCCATCATTCATTCAGGCAGAGGCAGCGGACGGAGTAGGACGGCTTATCTGGAGCAGGCGACCTGGTGATGTCAGAATTGTATTGCGAGAGCATGAGTCCCGGGCTTTTCACAGTTAAGGACGTGATTGTGATATTATCCCGTCACTGCAACAGACTGAAACATCAAATTGTACAGCGGTAGACTACGCAGAAACTCGAAATTGATATTTCGTAACTCCCGACCTGGCATCGTGGCAGAGATAGAAAATGGAGGGAAGTATGCGAGACGTGGTAGCATAGACCTTGACCTTCGGAAGTAGAGACCACGTAACTCCCGAACTCGATTTGTGGCGGTGGTCAAAACAGAAGAAGAAAGGTGCCTCCACTTCTACCTACATACAAGATGAAGAGAAATGGCGGCTATAGATGTTTTGAACCTTTCACGGATATAGACGTCACCATCGTCCTACAAAGAACGCGGTTCAATGAAAAGATTTTCATTGCCATTACCTTTGCCTGAAAAATAGGGGACTCATTTGGTTACGAGTACCCCTCTTTGAACAACTTTCCGTGGCCCTAAAAAGCTAATTTGACCTCATTGGTATTGCCTCCAGCAAATTTATGACCAAAAATACCTAACATTGACTACACTATTATATGTCACTTAGACATTTTAATTTACTAAATCTGTTAGGGACTTACTGTATGTACGCTTATGTACTAGTTTTATTCGAATGATAGGACTGTAAATAATAATTCTTCAACTTAAATATTTGAATAATTGCACAGGTGGCTAACACATTATTGGAAGTTATTTGTCCATAAGTATAACTGGACTGAATTTGACCTTTAGTATGACCTTGTTGTTTCAGGTGTGGGCTGCGTCCTTTGCTGTGCTGTCTGGCTGTCTGCGTGCTCTGGTGTGTGCTGCTGTGTCGCCCGCGCCTCCTGGACCTGGACCCTTTTCGCCTTTGCCGTATCCGCTCACCAAAATTACTAGCGAAATGAGGAAACATTTCCCCTCGCTACCTCACTTACAGCTTGATTGGATGATAGGGGTGGGTGTGTGCAGGTACTATTCCTACCCACCCCCAATATAGGCCTTCATTTCCCCTGATAGTTACTTTTTAGTAATTCAGGGGAACGCCTTAATTTATAGTGCAATTAAGCACTTTTAAGGGAGGGGTTAACAACCCCTCCCACCTAAATGGCTACCGACAGGGTAGCTATAAAAGTTATACAAATGTCCCTAGTGGACGGTTATAACTATAAAAAGCACACTATCGTATCGTATCCCAGTCTGGCCATCCATTGTTTGACTCATCCTACTACGAAGATGTGCTCAAGACTAGCTAAGCTGAACGAAGCTTATGTCACTCTGCATCGTATCAGACACAATCTGATGCCAAAGCCTGAAGAGATAGAGAATGTGAGAATGCTACAAGTAACGGAAGACCTCATAGAAGAACTCTTCAGAAAGGAAATTCAAAAAGAGAAAGAAGAATGGACTGAGAAGTATCGACTTCAAAAGCAGCAGAGAGAGCAGAGAGAACAGCAGCAGCAGCAACAGCTACAACAGCAGCAGGAACCAGACAGAAGTTTTGTCGACTGTCGTGTGGACACGAAAGAGTTCTCTTTCTCTTTCCGAAGAAGCAGACCCTATCGTGTAGCCAAACGAGGACGCAATCTTAGACGATAAAAGATTGCCATCCTTCCTCGTACACACAAACACAAAAAAACAGCCCTTTTCAGGGCTACCCAATATTCTCGAAAAGAATTAATCATTCAATTTGCTTATGGTATGTGAGGAAGTTAGAAAAAAATTAGAAGTGAGTCTATAATCACTGTCTCTTTTTACTTTTGTTTTGAAGTGCGTCTATAAGCACAACGTATTTTTTCAAAATAACTTGATCAATGTATAATTAATATGAGTCAAGTATAAAAGTGAGGGGTGTTTTCCATCACGTCAGCGTGTTTTTGGTAATGATAGGGATACTGTAAGATTTTGGATCTATGGGGTGTTTTCCATCACGTCCGCGCTTGAACTATATATAAAGAATCGACAATCCTTGACGTGTCGCTTAACGGCCCGGGACATTTCCCGCAGGGACCCATGGCTACTACCTAGTCACTGAACCACATACCTGAACTAAACCAAGGGGCAAATACAAATATGGAAATAGGGTCCCAATCAAACAAAAAGGGGAACCAAGAACTAAAAACACAAAACAGGTCATAAAAACTTAAACAAATCACCAAATAAATCCCACCTAAAAAAAATGATAAGATGACGCAAAAACACAAACATCATAGGTAGTAAGGATGTAGGGCAACACTATACTTTCTCTTCTTTCCTCTTTAGACACTTTCCCTAGATACCTTCTCATTAGGAGTACAACCAAGTGCACAGTGTTAAAAAACATAAGTATCAACCACATCAAAAGCTTATTTAGAACCAACAGCTGCACCGAGAACGGAGCAACTTAACCAGGTAGAGAAATATGATAGAGACCCCAAATCAAGAACATATAAGGTAGTCTAAAAATCCAAAGACTATCAGGTCCAGCGACACAAGGTCGCACATCAAATAAAAATAGGGAAGAACATAATCTAGGTCCCGCAAAATTAGAACTTATAAGGTAGTCAAAAACCCAAGACTATCAGGGCCAGCAGCACAAGGCTGCAAAACTAACTAAATTACCTAAGAAATATGGTTTACTTAGAACCCCAAATAGTATATATTAGGTGATCAAAACCCAGATCATCAGGCCCAGCAACACAAGGTTGCACATACCAAACCACTACACCAATATACACATCGAACACCCAACACTATAAAACACTGTTGCATAAACGTTGTACACTCAAAAGCAGCACAGAGTATATAAATAGGGATAGGATACGTCCAAAGAAGCTGCCCTTGCCAGGCACTTCGCCTCGCCCACAAAAACCTGCCGCAGCAACTACACGTGCTTAACACGTCCTGAACAACCAACCAGAAACAGTATGAATTAATATGAGTGTGTGCTGGAACTATTCCCACTCATATTGTATGTGGCCCTACAATCACACAGTAGTAGCTCAATAGCTACTCCGATGTGACGGCCCAAGTAAATAGTGTTCCATGAACACATAAACGCCTGCAGGGTGGCGGCTCCATTCCCACCCTCAGGATAAAGTAAATAACCGTCTTTTGACGGATAAAACAGTGATAAGAGCCCTCGGGACGAATCACTTTAAACGCATAATATCAATCAATCAAATCGGAGTCCATACCATATCATACCATTCAGCAGTTGAACACCGAGCAGGACGGACCGGGACAGCGGGCTCTCAAGAGTGAGCATGGGACAATGGATAAATGCTACCCATTAGGAGTGACTAAACAGAAAGCACCCAAGGAGTAAGCAAGGAGCAGAGACTTCACCATTGTAAATCCAGCCGCCAGAAAGACCGCTGTGGAATCTTCTACTTCGTTGACTAGAAATGGCACCACGTGGACGAACAAGATGGCCGCTCAAGCACGACTCTGCATGCGTTTGGCAGAGTCACTACTGCTTGGGCGAAAATGGCGGAACTCCATGTGGACTAAACCTTTCGACGAACCAGATAACAACGGAGTAGAAGACCAAATTGCAGAGGGATAACAGGAGGCCATAGAAACACTGTGACCACCACCGACTGCACACCGACGTCGAAGCCTGCTGCGGAGCACAGATCACCCTCAATCTCGCTGCTTACAATTGCCGGAAAAATAGGGTACTCATTTGGTATCGAGTAGCCCTCTTTGACTAACCTTATGGCCCTGAAAGGAATAATTTGACCTTATTGGCTACTGCAACAAATTCATAACCAAAATCCCCTACCATTGACTACACTTTTATGTGTCGCTTAGACACTTTAGTTAAATACAATAGGGACTTACGTATGTACGCTTTAGTACTAGTCCCTATTTTTGATAGGATGTTTAATCAATATTTTTTATAACTTAGATATTTGGTAAATTGCACAGGTGGCTTACACATTATTGGTTGTTAGGTTGTCCATTAGTATAACTGGACTGAATTTGATATACAGGTGAGCGCTTGGCTTTCATCACTTTTACTCCCTGCTGCCGTAATTTCTCGTGCTTGCACGACCACATTACGCCGACATAAGCGATATGAGAAAACTAATTTTCTCTCGCTCCACTGCTCTTGCAGATCGGTAGGTAACAGAATGATAGGGGTGGGTGTGAGTAGGTTCCATTCCTACCCACCCTATGGCCTATGGCTTATGGCCTTACATTCACCCAGGCAGTACAATTATTGCCCGTGGTGACGGCCGAAGTCACACCCAGAGGCAGTACACGTATTGCCCAGTGGTGATGGCCTAAGTAAATAGCACTCTATGAGTGCATAAATGCCTGCAGGGGATGTGGCACGATTCCTTCCCCTCAGGATAAAGTAAATAACCCTCCTTTGAGGGATAAAACAGTGAAAAGAGCCCAAGTGGACGATTCACTTTAAACCTATCATATCAATCAATCAATCAAATCGGAGTCATATACAACATACCACATTCAGCAAGAGGACACAGACCAAGTCGGACGGCTTTACTGGAGCTAGGACCTGGTGACGTCACAATAGGAGTGCCGCCCAAACATGGACGTGGGCCGCCATGTTAGCATGATGATATCCCAGGCTTTGCCAAGGACAAATTGTGTGATGTCACCCCGTCTTTCTCCAGAAAAAGAAAAACTCAACTTGTAGTACAGTGACGAGTAAAAGAGGCTCGAAATGGAAACCACATAAGTCCCGAATATCTTCGCGGCAGTGGTGGAAATGGAGGGTATACTGGGCTTGGAAAGCAGCAGCTGCCAAAATGGACTCAACATAGAAGTTTTGTAACTCCCGAACCAGTTTTGCGGCAGAAACGGAAGTGGAGAGGACAAAGAGGTAGCTACTCGTACTAACTACGACTGAAGACATACATGACCGCCGTGAATGTAAGGGCTAACAAGCATGGCGGCCATCCACCAGACCACGAGGAACCTCACAATGAAACGATGTTCATTGTTACAGTCAATTTGCTGAATAATAGGGACTCATTTGGTATCGAGTACCCTCTTCGACTAACTCCATGGCCCTAAAAAGGAATAATTTGACCTTATTGGCACTGCGAAACAAATTCATAACCAAATTCCCCTACCATTGACTACACTTTTATGTGTCGCTTAGACACTTTAGTCTAAATACAATAGGGACTTCATATGTACACTATAGTACTAGTCCCTATTATTTGTATAGGATGTTAATTAATATTTTTATAACTCTGATATATGGTAAATTGCACAGGTGGCTTACACATTATTGGTTGTTAGGGTGTCCATTAGTATAACTGGACTGAATTTGATATACAGGTGAGCGCTTGGCTTTCATCACTTTTACTCCCTGCTGCCGTAATTTCTCGTGCTTGCACGACCACATTACGCCGACATAAGCGATATGAGAAAACTAATTTTCTCTCGCTCCACTGCTCTTGCAGATCGGTAGGTAACAGAATGATTGGGGTGGGTGTGAGTAGGTTCCATTCCTACCCACCCTATGGCCTATGGCTTATGGCCTTACATTCACCCAGGCAGTACAATTATTGCCCGTGGTGACGGCCGAAGTCACACCCAGAGGCAGTACACGTATTGCCCAGTGGTGATGGCCTAAGTAAATAGCACTCTATGAGTGCATAAATGCCTGCAGGGGATGTGGCACGATTCCTTCCCCTCAGGATAAAGTAAATAACCCTCCTTTGAGGGATAAAACAGTGAAAAGAGCCCAAGTGGACGATTCACTTTAAACCTATCATATCAATCAATATCAAATCGGAGAGCATACCAGACGTGTCGGAGCCGCCCAGGACCGAAGCCACCTGTTCCCGAATTTGATCTACACCACTACCACTACGATTTCCAACAAGCAAACGCTTATTCCTTAACTCAAGCACTGGAGTCAAGGAGGGGAGTTTTTCTCGGTTAATAAGCTCTATTTTAATCGAGGTTTTGGCCCCACAGCTTGTTTGAATACAGATGAGTCAAGTCCACTACTGCTTTACCGAAGCCTGCAACTCACCACCCTACTACGCATCCGGATCCAGCAGAGAAACAACCACCTACGCTTGCCAGCCACTCCAACAAACTGCGCTACAGGACCCAGCTGCTAACCTGAGAACAAACCTACCACCAAAATCAGCCATCTACGACACACAGCAGCCACTCCACCTCAAACCGCCCGGTCAACTCAACTGTAAGTCATTAGAAATTTACTATACTCTGTGCTGAAACAATAAGTTACTTTCAACTTTTAAAACTCTCTCAACTACCACTATCCTCGCTAAATTCTATCTTCTATCGCACGGTTATACTCAAATTAACTATCCAATATGGCCGACCAACCAAAGGCACATAACAAAGGAAAAATGGCTACCACCCAAACAGATGTTAAAACAAACAAACAGGGCATGAAAGTAAGACAAGGACAGGCCACACGTAGGAATAACAAACTAAAGAAAATGTTCCAAACACCAGACATTACAATTGATGCAAATAAAGCTAAAAAATCTAGAATGTACTCAACACCCGAGTTACAAGTTCTAATGAAAGAAGCGGCAAAACTAGACCCGCTATCGCCCATTGAGTTCAATTTACACAACGACACATTACTCAGTGAAGATCTGGACGCCACATTGGCCCCCGGCGATTCCATGTTAAATTTATCTAACCCAAAATTATTATCCCCCACTAACAAACAGGTAGGGAATTCATCGGACGTGATTGAAAACACCCCACTCCGAACTTTCAAAAATCAGATTCCCAATACAAACTTGGCGGACGAGGTGGAAAACACTACCACCCGAACATTCAAAATAAGACAGGCGGACGTGGTGGAAAACACCCCACTCCGAACATTCAAAAACCAGATTCCAAACTTGGCGGACGAGGTGGAAAACACTACCACCCGAACATTCAAAATAAGACAGGCGGACGTGGTGGAAAACACCCCACTCCGAACATTCAAAAACCAGATTCCAAACTTGGCGGACGTGGTGGAAAACACCCCACCACCCACAGAAATAGTTAGGCAAACATACGCTCAAGCCGCCAAATGTAACACACCTCTCCATAGTAGTCCAATACCAGGACCATCCAAAAAGACAACAAAAGCTAAACAAATAACAACTAACCCAGACAAGGAAAATCCCACCCCCAACACAAACCCAAACCCCAATATCAGGGGCAATAAGGAAAAACAAAAGGAAGCATCTAAAAAGGATCAATCACAAAACTCAAATCACAAAGCTAACAACCCGAACCAGGCCACACCCCCTAAAGAAAAAACAAATAACATAGGGCCGAAACCGAAATATCACAGGCCGGAATTAACTCTCTTCATAACGAGTAACTCAAACAAGCTCATAAACCTATCTACAAATAGCATAGCAGGAACTCTAACCAGGGTGCATCCAGGATCCTGCAAAATTATAAGGCCAAATACCGACTACTTAATCATACACTGTAGTACTAGTCAACAAACTGCAAAATACCTAGAAATGGATAAACTAGGAGGGATACCAATAAAAGTGACCAGACCACATAAAATAACCAACCCTCACAGAAAGGATGCAGATAAAGTCAAACCCACTAACAACCCCAAACCACCGCAACAAACCAAATTCAAAGCGGTACTAAAATTAACCGGAACAATGTCACAGTGGGACACCAATATGCTCAACAAAAAACTTAAGGAAAGTGGAAATAATATAACCAACATATACCGCATAGGAGCTAGGACCCCTAAATGCACGATCACAGTAATAGAATCCGCAACACCATTACAGCCACTTATCCATATTGGCAAAACTGGATCAAAATACAAGGCAGAACCGTACATTAACAAACCCCGGTTCTGCTCAAATTGTAAACATTGGGGCCATTACACAACCAAATGTCAACTCCCAAATAAATGCAGTAACTGTGGAGGGGCACATAGGGGAGAATGTCGAAAACCAAAACCTAAATGCGCCCAATGCAAAGGGAACCACCCAGTGAAATCCCCAATATGTATGGCCACAATCAGGGAAAAGCAAATAGTAGAGTATATGAACAACAACCAAGTTGACTACAGAACAGCCAGGAAAAAACACAAGTTCATCAAAACAAAAAGCGTAGAACGCACAAGTAGGACTCACATAGGAGATAAAGTAGAAATAGACAAAACCAAAATAGAAACAGCATTAGATAACATAATGGAAGAAATAAACAAAATTAGGAATGCACAAGGTTTGAAGAAAAAACTAAAGCATATCAAAGAACACATTCAAACCATAATTACAACAAATGACCCCATTAGAAATGGCTAACACAACTAATGGAAATGTTTCTATATGGCAATGGAATGCTAGAGGAATATACACCAACTTGAATGAATTAAAAATTAAATTAATCAACACCAAAAATAAACCCGATATCCTCTGCATTCAAGAAACAAGGTTAACCAATAAAAACAAGACATTGCCAAATATAATGGGATACGCCCCAGGATACCTACAACAACGTAAGGAAGGTTCAGGGGGAGGACTAGCCATTTATATAAAAAATAACGTAACAACTATAGAAATAGTACCTATAACAGCAGAAATAATAATCAAATCACACATAGAGGTACAATCAATAAAGATTAAAATGGAAAAATGGGAAATACAAGTAATCAACTTTTACGACCCAGGCACCTCCAACACCTTAGACAATGAACAAATATTATTAACCCTAACAAGCATAATCACCAGTGAGCGCACTGTCATATGCGGAGATTTCAATGCACATAATAAGCTGTGGGGGGGGGGGAAGATGGCGGACACTAGGGGCAGGTTGATTGAGGCCTGGGCCAATATATCAACACTGTCCATATTAAATGATGGCACCGGAACGCGTCTAAATCCGATAAACGGTGCCTTGTCCGCCATTGACCTCACCCTATGCACAAAAACCCTAGCACAAGTGGCGGGATGGGAGGTGGATCAAACTGACCCCATGGGCAGTGACCACTTCCTAATTATCACCACCCTGCAAATGACGGTGCAGTCACAGGTGCAAACAAAAAACCCCAGGTGGAACTATAAAAAAGCAGACTGGGACTTATTTAAACAAATGCTAAAAGATGAAGATACTACCCAGATAGAAA
Source organism: Unio delphinus (assembly GCA_029339505.1). Lineage (NCBI taxonomy): Eukaryota > Metazoa > Mollusca > Bivalvia > Unionida > Unionidae > Unio > Unio delphinus. The sequence goes on from JAQISU010000087.1 coordinate 10,463,444, forward strand.
CAAATGACATAGACCAATATTATGAAAACATTAATTATGTTATTAACAAAGCAGCATCAAACAGCATCCCAACCACTACTTATAAGGCACCAAAACTTACTGTGCCCTGGTGGAATGACAAAATTAAAGCAACACAGCAGGCTAAAAACATAGCGCTAAGAAAATTCAATCGTTCCAAATTAACCTTACACTTTATGGAATTCAAAAATCAATCTCAGAAATTAAAAGATCTGATTAAAAAAGCCAAAATGGAAACCTGGCAAGCTTACTGTGGTACGCTCAACCACAAAGCAAACTCTAAACAAGTATGGGATAAGATTAAAAGGATTAGAGGTAAAAATACCAACAATACCCCCAAATTAAGCAACACAAACAGTGATAAGGAACAGGCTGACTTACTAGCTCAACACTTTACTAATATGAGCAAAAGCAGCAACCATACTAAAGAATTTCAATTACATAGAGCCATCGAAGAAAGAGCAAACTCAAAAATATTCCAAGACTTGGGGCCCAAGGACTCCCCTTTAAACAACAAAATAACTAAATACGAATGGGACCAAGCACTAAAAACAAAAAAAGAAACTTCACCTGGGGAAGATAAAATAGGGTATATAATATATAAGCAATTACCACCAAATATAGTTCATATCATAATAAACTTCCTAAATAACATATGGGAAACAGGAAAGCTACCAAAAAAATGGAAACATGCGATAGTAATACCTATCCTAAAACCCAATAAAGACAGCCATGATGTCAACTCTTATAGGCCCATATCACTCACCAATAACATCTGTAAAATCATGGAAACTATCATTAACAACAGAATCAAGTCACACCTTACTAAAAATAACCTCATCTCAGAAAATCAAAGTGGATTCAGAAACAAGCGCTCCACCACAGACCAACTTGTAAGACTTGAAACTGCTATCAAACTAGCATTTAACTCACAACAAAAACAGAGCAGAAACCTCATTGCGGTTTTTCTCGATCTCGAGAAAGCATTCGATCTAGTATGGACCAAGGGCCTTATAGCCAAATTAAATAGTTATGGCATTACTGGACGAATGTTTAACTTTATCCAAGATTTCTTAGCAAACCGCACAATTACAACTAGGGTAGGGGCAACTTACTCTGAGAAACACTCACTTGAAAATGGAACTCCACAAGGCAGTGTACTCAGCCCCACCCTCTTTAACATAATGATAAATGACTTAGATAAAAATTTGGCAACTACCAAAGTCGAATTGTCACAATTTGCTGACGATGGTGGCCTATGGAGAGCAGGAAACCCCTCCAACCACAAAAACATCGCTGAAATTCAAACCAGCCTAAACAATATTGGAAACTGGGCTAATCAATGGGGATTCAAACTATCGCACCAAAAAACGGTAGCCGTACTGTTCACCCCATATAGACGAAACATAAAATACCCCAAATTAACAATACAAGATCAAGAAATAAAATTTGTTAAAGTAGCAAAATTTCTGGGTATGTACTATGACCAACATCTCACATGGGCATACCATATAGAGGACTTAGTTAATAGATGTAGTCGGGATCTAAATCTGATAACGAGCCTTAAAGGCACACATTGGGGTGCAGACCAAGAAACATCCCTAAAATTATATAGAGCTCTGGTAAGATCTAAACTAGATTATGGCTGCCAAGTCTACTCATCGGCCCCCATAACACAATTAAAAAAATTAGATCAAATACAAAGAGCAGCACTATTAAAGTGTACCGGAGCTCTAAAAACAACATCGACAGCCGAGCTACATGTCTTAACGGGAGAATTGCCCCTACACTTGAGGCGGCAAGAGCTCCTTCTAAAATATGTAGCGCGGCTGTCCACCCACCCCGCCACACACCCCACCCTCCTGGCTATAAATAAAACCAACATCCCAATCAGGAAAAGCCTGAAACAAAAACTACCTATGGGAAAACAATATCATCTCTTAAAGACAATATTACCAATAGAACTAACTCCTCTAAACAATAATGTAGTGTACGAACACGAACCTTGGAACAACGTACAATCTAAAGTCAACACCTCCCTCACAGACAAAGGCAGTAAACAAAATCAAGAACAAACTCTCAAAATAGAAGCCTTAAACATTATAAATACTCAATACCAACAATATACCAAAATATATACGGATGGATCTAAAATTACTAATCCATACAGAACAGCTGCTGCAATGGTCATACCAGAGCTCAACATACAAATAGGCAGACGTCTCCCAGACTACTGCTCTATTTACACAGCTGAATTCTGGTCCATCCTCAAATCCTTACAATGGATTGAAGAATACAAACCAAATAAGACAGTAATTATTAGTGACTCGCTTAGCGTCCTATCTTCAATTCAAACAAATACCACCAAATGCAGGGAAGATTTTCTCAATCAAGTAAATGCCAAACTAAAACTACTAAATACCGGTAATACTATTGTAGAGTTCATGTGGATACCATCCCACATAGAAATTAAGGGTAACGAAATGGCCGACAAACTGGCTAAGGAAAAACTACACGAACCAAATTTCGAGCCACTGCACTATAGCACAACCGAACTCTACAGTATAATAAACACCCAAATAGATATAAAATGGCAACATGATTGGGACAATAATACAAAAGGGAGGTTGTTGTACACTACTGTTAAGGAAATAAACAGGCATAAAAAACCGCCCAAGGGCTCACCTAAAGAACAGACAATCATCAATAGGATAACTTTAGGAAAAACCAAGCTGGCCAACAGCATGGGAAAATATATAGGACCCTTTCCTCATAATATAAACTGCTACCATTGCAATACCCCGGAAGATCTACATCATATCTTCAACAATTGTAGTAAAACCAAAAAAGAAAGGGACAAATTTAGATCACAACAGCAAAATATAAAAGCCCCATATACATACCCAGAGATTATACAAAATAACAATCCCAACTTACTGATGACACACAAGAATATGTTGGAATTTATACAAAAAATAGGGAAAATAGAAAATATCTAAACTATCTAATCAAACCCTAACCCCAACAAACAACAAAAAATGACCCTAATGCATACATATCATACATTGAAACGCCCCTTTAGGACAGGGAAACAAGAAACGGTCAGGACCGGGGTGTGGAAGCTGGGTCTGACAAGGGATACCTTTGACGTGTCGCTTAACGGCCCCGGATACTTCCGCAGAGGTCCCTTGTTATGGTCTGGCCGCCGCGCCTCACGGACCAGCCGTGGGGAGGGGACTGGGGGTGGAAATGGACAATCCTTGACGTGTCGCTTAACGGCCCGGGACATTTCCCGCAGGGACCCATCGCCACTACCCAGCAACCGAACCACACACCTGAACTAAATCAAGGGGCCAAACAAATATGGAAATAGGGTCACAACAAACCTAAAAAGGGGAACATAAAGCTACTACACTAATAGGTCAGTAAAAACATAATAACAAATTCCCAATAAATAACATCACAATAAATACCAAGATGATGCAAAATAAATAACACCATAGGCAGTAAGGATTTAGGTCAACACTCTCCTCTCCCTTCTTCTATCCTAGACACTTTCTTATTAGGAGTACAGCCAAGTGTACAGTGTTAAAAAACATACGTAGCAATCACTTAAAAGCTAACTAGAACCAACAGGTGCTCAGAGACCTGAGCACTATAAACTAGATAGAAAAATATGATAGAGACCCCAAATTAGAACATATAAGGTAGTCTAAAAATCCAAAGACTATCAGGTCCAGCGACACAAGGTCGCACACTCAATAGAATAAGGAAGGAATTAATGCAGGCCCAGCAAAATTAGAACATATAAGGTAGTCAAAAGTCCAAGACTATCAGGCCCAGCAGCACAAAGCTGCAAAGTTCACCAAACAACTCAGGAAATATGACTTAACTAGATCCCCAAATAGTGCATATAAGGTGATCAAAATACCAGATCATCAGACACAGCGACACAAGGTTGCATATAAAAATTATCAGGAAAACAACAACATCTAAAATGCACACTGAGCACCTAACACCAAAAAACACTGTTACACAAAAGTTGTACACTTAAGGAACAGCACAGAGTATATAAATAGGGATAGGATACGTACAAAGAAGCAGCCCTTGCCAGGCACTTCGCCTCGCCCACTAAAACACCCGCAGCAACTCCACGTGCTTAACACGTCCTGAACGACCAACCAGAAACAGAATGAATTAATATGAGTGTGTGCTGGAACTATTCCCACTCATATTGTATGTGGCCCTACAATCACACAGTAGTAGCTCAATAGCTACTCCGATGTGACGGCCCAAGTAATTAGTGTTCCATGAACACATAAACGCCTGCAGGGTGGCGGCTCCATTCCCACCCTCAGGATAAAGTAAATAACCGTCTTTTGACGGATAAAACAGTGATAAGAGCCCTCGGGACGAATCACTTTAAACACATAATATCAATCAATCAAATCGGAGAGAAGAACATAGAACAGCGCACAGATTGGTGGAATTGGAAGCTGAACGAGGGAGGTACCCCTACATCCAGTACCAACCTTTTTAATGGCTAATTTATAGCGCTGCTAAAATAGGGTACTCATTTGGTATCGAGTAGCCCTTTTTGACTAACTTTTTGGCCCTGAAAGGAACAATTTGACCTTATTGGTATGCTGCAACAAAATTATAACCAACATCCCCTACCATTGACTACACTTTTATGTGTCGCTTAGACACTTTAGCTTAAATACAATAGGGACTTCATATGTACACTATAGTACTAGTCCCTATTTTCTATAGGATGTTAATTAATATTTTTTATAACTCAGATATTTGGTAAATTGCACAGGTGGCTTACACACTATTGGTTGTTAGGTTGTCCATTAGTATAACTGGACTGAATTTGACATACAGGTGCGTGCTTGAGCTTTCGTCACCTTACCTCCCTGCTGCCGTAATTTCTCGTGCTTGCACGACCACATTACGCCGACATAAGCGATATGAGAAAACTATTTTTCTCTCGCTTCACTGCTATTGCAGACCAGTAGTAAACAGAATGAGAGGGGTGGGTGTGTGTAGGTTCCATTCCTACCCACCCCATGGCCTTACATTCGCCCAGTGACAGTTAAAACACTGGTCCCGTGGCGACGGCCAAAGTAAATAGCACTCTATGAGTGCATAAACGCCTGCAGGGGATGTGGCACAATTCCTTCCCCTCAGGAATAAGTAAATAACCCTTTTTAAGGGATAAACCAGTGTGAAGAGCCTACGGGACGATACACTTTAAGCAAATAATGTCAGTCAGTCAGTCTGGCTAGGTTGGTCACATGGGTTCATTGGCCAATCAGGGGACAGGACCTGCAACCGCGTAAATACGTTAAGCGGAATTTGTATAATAACAAAAAATAAAATAAACAATATCCATAAGGAATGCGAATGCATAGGACCTGAAGGGTTCCGTTACTTGAAAAAGAGCCCACCTACACTACGCTGGGTATAACGCCCCGGATGGTACCTGTGCTAAACAAACCTAATAGGATACTTTAAAGATATTGAAATTTATAGACTATACAGATAAACATTGAAATTTGCATTATAACAAAGTAAAGAACAAAACAGAAACAATAAACAAGTGTCTAGGAAACCACCTCTCTTCTGTCTATTCTTACAACTCTTCCTATATACAGCCTCATTGACAGCATTATACAACCAAACTAGGAATGTATTTACAGTTAAAAACCCCAACAAACCGGGATATCCACATGGTCTAAACGGGACCATCTAAAACGTCTCCTGCTTTATGGCCTCAAATAGATTTTATGAGGTAGTCTCAAAGTCCAAAGAGTATCAGGCTCAGCGACACAATGTCGCAACATAAAAATATTTACTGTAAGTAAGATCTCTAAATTATTACCATATAAGGTAGTCAATGCCCAGACTATCAGGCCCCGCGGCACAAAGCTGCACTATAAACTAAACTATAAGAACTAAGGCCTATAACATGATTTAGGTGGTCAATACCTGACCATCTAGCAAGACAGCACACGCTGCAATAAATTTTTACACAATAACCTTAATTACTTTAAAACCTCTACGTTGGATAACTACCAACGCGAGAATAGGCTGTCATATGAGGTTGTATACTCTACTTTAATAACAGCACAAAGTATTCCAAATTGTTAAGGGAGAACACGGAATGGATACGACGGAAGGAGGCAACTTCAAGATGGAGGAACAACAAAACCAAAGGCACCCAAGAAGGACACGGGGACTCGCCGGACGGAATGAGGGAACTTCGGTTACACCCTGTAACACTCCATCAAAAAGCCCTTTTAAGGGCTATTTATACTTACAGAGTTTCCTTTTGGCTGAGAAACTCTATTCGACAATCTCTTTCTTCAAAAATCAGACTTGATCAATTTTGGCTGTCCACTATCAAAATTAACAACCCATTTAACCCGACATTGACCAACCTATACATGTCACTTGACATACCTAGTTTACAAAATTGATAGGGAACACACAAAATGTACACTCTGTACTAGACAAAAATTGGAATGTTAGGATGTTAGGAAAAAATATAACTTTAAAGATTGACTCAACTGCACAGGTGGCTTACACAATATCGGTATAGGATGTCCACTAGCAACAACTGGACTCGATTTGATAAGGCTAGGGCGTGCAAGACGAACGACATCAAGGTGCCAGTTCACAGATCCTTTTCCTCCTCCTCCGCTGCCCGACTCCAACACCAGCAAATGACTAGAAGTGGAAACCATTTTTCACTAGTCATCATTCGGTGCCATTGCACCTCTAGCTCTGCATCCTCCGATTGGTTGATAGGGTTGAGTGCGTGGCTGTTCTATTCCCACTCACCTAGGTCTTTCATTCATGTCGATAGCTCCGTATAGGGTGCGGCATGACGACCAAATTAAATAGCATACTATGTATGCATAAACGCCCGTGGGGATGTGGCACCATTCCTTCCTCACGGGAAAATCTAAATCACTACCATATTAATTGGTAGTGTAAAATAGTGAACAAATGACCCTTTGTGGCCGGTTTCACTTAAAACCATAATTCATTCCATTCCAGTCTGGCTACACTCGCTCTAAGCTCTCTGTACTGCACAGACGTGTTTACCGCAGCTCTCTGAAAATCTTATACCCACGCCTTATAGGAACCTGTTACCTGTTTTCGGCTGCCACGGTTTCACAGTGAATCCCGGATAGCAAGTACCATTCCACTCTGCAAATCAAGTAACCAGCTTTTTCGAGAGGGATACTGAATTGATTACAAGATATTCCAACACGCTGCACATTGAATTAAGGTAAATTGTTAAACCTACGGGTACAAATTGAGTGCCGTTGACTTAGACTCTAAACAAAGCCTTAACAACTAATAACTAATAATCAATTTTAATACAGACTACTACAGTTACTATAACTTAGACTATAATAAAACATAAATAGTAGATTATTACTTAACTTATACCCATCATATAAATATTAGAATTAAAATTCTCCAAATACCTTCAACAACAGTAACCAAAATGCATAGAGATAACATTAAGCTTGCAGCTTTGGTCAAATCTGGGCTTCCTAGACCCACCAAAACAAATACTGCAAATAAAATTGGTGTCATTGATGTTTCACATCAATCAAATAAGAGGGCAGTTAGAATCAGACAACTCAACTTTCTGACCTCGCCTGATTATCGTCAAAGAAAAGAACAAGCGGACAAATTAAATCCTTTATCCCCAGTCAGATTCAATTTGGGGGACAATTTTATCAATGAAATAATTCCTACAACTCATAAAAACAAACCAGTAGGCATAAACATTATTGATGTGTCAAACGCACAAAATCTTGATGATACTTTGCCCTACGATACACCCACCCCCCTCTCCGCTAATTCGGGCAACAATCAGCCCATACAAAAGGTAGGGATAAAAATTGACAAGGCTCAAAATACTAAAGCACCGCTTGACTCTACACAAATGGTAGAGGACAAATCCATGCAGGCCGGAACAAATTTTCAACAGAAAAAATTTACCTACGCCCAAATAGTCAAAACTACCAGGAAAGTAGGTCAAACCAAAGCAGATAAGGCTACACTGTATCACAGTAGCCAGAACCCAGGAACATCTGGTAGTTGTAAAGATAGCGAAGTGGTTAAAAGTGTGCAACTTATAGAGAACTATTCCCCCCCCCCCGCCTATAAAGGGAAAGGAAAGCAGGCGCTTAACATTAAGCACCAAAAACCTGCCAAAAACACAAAAGTTGTAGAACAAAATCAAAATAAAGTTAGACCATACACCAATAAAACAAACAAACATTATCATAATGTTGACATGACCGTGTTTTTGAAGGGAAAAACCAGCAAATTTTTTGACCTTACAACAATCAGTATTGCTAAGGCACTACTGAAAATTCATTCAGGGCAATGTAAAATTATACGCCCTAAAACAAACTACGTGATATTACACTGTAGTACGAGAGCACAAACTGCTAAATTCCTAGAAACAAACAAACTTTGCGGCATGCCAGTCATTATGGAGCTGCACAAAAAAGCAAAGATCTGTCAAGCTACTAAAATTAAAAGTAACAACAACAACATTGACACCAATGATGGAATAAAAGCAAACGCAATAAGACAAGATCAAAAACAAAATGAAAGAAAACAGCAGGAACAACAACAACAACAAGAAAGTAAACAAGCAAGGCAACAACAACAACAACAACAAATTAGACCAATAAAATACAAGGCTGTACTCAAACTTAAAGGACAACTATCAACGTGCACAACTCAGCACATTAAGGATAAAATCATACAAGCAGGAAATAACATTGATAAAATTTACAAAATAGGTAAACAAGACAATAGAGCTCAAAGTGTGGTGGTTGTTGAATCAACAACACCAATCCCAACTGTAATGCGAGTAGGACCTGTGGGTGTTCGTTATAGAACCCAACCATTCGTAAACAAAGTCAGATTCTGTACCAACTGCCAACATTGGGGTCATTATAAGGTAACTTGTACCTTCAAACACAGATGTGAGAACTGCGGGGGACCACATACAGGGCAATGTAAACGAGAACAGCCTAAATGTGTTAACTGCAAGGGAGATCACCCCTCTAACTCCAATAAATGCAGTGTTGCTATCATTGAAAATGAAATCATAACACTTATGAATAAGTTCAACTATGATTACATTACTGCAAAACAAATAATAAATCTCAATAAACAAACCATTAAAAAGCAAAATAAGCAGGAAAAGACAACCCCTGCTCCTATAACAACAAAAATGGACAAACCTGTTGCAACATCTGAGAAATTAAAAACAACAACCTCTACTCAAACAGAAAATTCAATAGACCTTACAAATAATTTGGGTCTAAACACAATTGGTAATGCAATCTCTGAAATAGGTCGTTACATTAGTAACGCACAAAATAAAAACGACAGTTATCTATACACCCTCACGAACGGGCTCCATGCTCTTATCCAACATGTAGAGGAGGGTATAAAATCAGGAAATCTATTAAACCAACATGAATAACACAACTCAAATAATAACAAATACTCAATATAATAATGCAAATTTGGTTATATGGCAATGGAATTCGCGTGGTTTAGTGATTAATATTAATGAACTAAAACTCAAACTAATTAACACACTAATGAAACCAGATATAATTTGTATTCAGGAAACTAAAATATCAAATAAAACTAAAACATTGCCAGCCATTGTAGGTTACTCTCCTGGATACTTTCAACATAGGAATGAAGGTCAAGGGGGGGGACTGGTTATATACATTAGTAATAACATTCCCTCAGCAACAGTAGTCCCAATTAATATACAAGAAATTAATAACTCTAAAATAGAAGTACAAGCTTTACAACTCAATACAGGTAAACTTAAATTTATATTATATAACTTTTATGATCCAGGAGGTGACATTAAGTTAACCCACGAATTAGCACTAAAAGCGCTCAATTTACATATAGGGCAAAATGAAGTTATGGTGTTAGGCGACTTCAACTCACACAATGTAATATGGGGTAGTGAAGTAACTAATAATAGAGGTAAAATTGTACAAAATTGGATTAATAAAACAAAACTGGTAATGCTTAATGATGGCACCAAAACAAGATTAAATCCGACAAATGGCACCTTATCAGCCATAGATTTAACACTTTGCACTCCTAAACTCGCTCAATTAGCAACATGGAGTGTAGAACAGGAAGACAGTATGGGCAGTGATCACTTTCTCATAATAACTAAATTACAAAACTCTGCCCAACTGGAAAATAGTAGTAAAATTCCAAAATGGAATTACAAAAAAGCGGACTGGACTAAATTCCAAAACCATATTGAAAATGAAATACTTGAGGACATTAAAAATGAAAATATAGATCAATACTATGATAATATAATTAATGCTATAACAAGGGCAGCTAATGCCTCAATGCCTAAAACAAAAGGTAATCCTACTAAACTTAGAGTTCCTTGGTGGAATAATGAAATTAGTGAAATGAGGAAAAATAAAAGAAAAGCACTTAATAAATTTAAACGTACTAATAATACGCAACATTTAAGAGAATATCAAAAAATTGAAACTGAACTTAAAAATGCTATTAAAAAAGCTAAGCAAGATACTTGGAAACAATACTGCAGTACCCTAGACTATAAAACTAATTCAAAACAAGTTTGGGACAAAATTAGAATAATAAGGGGTAAACATACAAATAATATCCCCAAAATCAATAATACTAATAACTACAAAGAGCAAGCTGACTCATTGGCAAAGCACTTCCAAGCTATGAGCAGTAATAAAAATCATACTAGGGAATTTCAGAATCATAGATCTAAAATTGAAATAAATAATAAAAATACATACTCAGATATGGGAAATAAAAAGTCTTATTTAAATGATAAAATTACAATTAATGAATGGTATCAAGCTCTTAAAACTAAAAAAGACACATCACCTGGAGAAGATACCATAGGATATACAATATATAAGAAGTTACCACGTAATTTTGTTGAAATAATAATTAATATGTATAATCAAATTTGGGACACTGGAAAACTACCCATTAAATGGAAGACAGCCGTAGTAATACCAATACTAAAACAAACAAAAGATAGGAATGATGTAAATTCATATCGTCCTATCTCTCTTACCAATAACATCTGTAAAATTATGGAAATAATAATTAATAACAGACTTAAATATCACTTGGAAATTAATAATTTCATATCTAAAAATCAATGTGGCTTTAGAAATAACAGATCTACTATAGATCAACTCATTAAATTAGAAACAGCAATCAAATTAGCTTTTAATAATCACCAAAAAAAAAAATAGAAATCTTATTGCTGTATTCTTAGATATGGAAAAAGCTTTTGACTTAGTATGGACAAACGGTCTACTAATTAAACTAAATAAGTATGGTATAACTGGTAATATATTTAATTTTATTAAAGATTTCCTAAGTGAACGTAAAATTATAACTAGAATAGGGACAACATACTCTGAAAAGTATGACTTAGCTAATGGTACACCCCAAGGGAGCGTACTCAGCCCAACTTTATTTAATATTATGATTAATGACCTTGATACAAATCTAGCTACCCCCAATATTGATTTGTCTCAGTTTGCGGATGATAGTGCACTATGGCGCGCTGGAGATCCCAATAATCAAAAACATATTGCTGAGATACAACAAACTTTAGATAATATTGGCAGTTGGGCTGATAAATGGGGATTTAAATTTTCCCATACAAAAACAGTAGCAGTTGTATTCTCTCCCTTTAACTATAATAAAATCTATCCTAAACTTACTCTTCAAAATCAAAATATAGTTTTTGTCAAAGTAGTTAAATTCTTAGGGATGTATTTTGATCAGAATATGAAATGGAAATATCATATCAATGACCTAATTAGTAGATGTAACCTTGACCTAAATCTAATTAGAAGCATACAAGGCACACATTGGGGTGCTTGTCAAAATACAATCATGACCCTGTATAGATCTTTGATACGCTCCAAGATTGATTATGGGTGTCATATTTATGCCACAGCATCGCCAGCTCTACTAAATAAAATCACCTCAATACAACGTAAAGCCCTTCTCCTTGCCACTAAAGCACTACCATCTACCTCCACAGAAGAATTACAAATACTTACTGGTGAACCATCGCTACATCTTAGAAGACAGGAAATCATGTTAAGATATGTTGCTAGACTGTCAACTCAAAATGATGAGCACCCTACTCTAAAGGCAATTAAAAAGTGTACTAAACCACTTATTAAACGGGGCAAATACTCTACCTCATTTGGCAAGCAAATTTTTCGTCTAAAAACGAACTTACCTACTGATATATTTAATGTACAGAAAACTAAAAATCCCATTATAATTCCATGGAGATTAAAAACAATAAAAGTAGACAACACTTTACAAGACAAAGGAAAGAAACTACAGGACTCCCACTATCTTAAAATGATTGCCAACGAAAAGTTAAATACTCAATATAAAAATTATGTCAAAATATACACTGATGGATCAAAAAAACTAGACCCTGCAAGAACAGCAGCATCATGGGTTATTCCCGAGTTTACTATTAAACAAGGAATGCGACTACCAGATTACTGCTCTATATATACTGCGGAGTTCTGGGCTATACTTCAGGCATTAAAATGGATACAACACTCGAACTTAAATTCAAAAAAATTTCTAATTGTTAGTGATTCCTTAAGTGTTCTAAAAACTATTAGCACAAACAACTCTAACAGCAGAAAATTTTTTCTATACTTATTACAATTTCAAATAAGTAAACTTAGTACCCAAGATATTGAAATAGACTTCCTATGGGTTTCCTCCCATATAGGTATAAAAGGTAATGATTTGGCAGATCAAATAGCAAAAGAAAAACTAAATGAATTGTCTTATGAACGGATACAGTACAGTCATACAGAGATATACAAATTTATTTCTGACATGATAAATAGTATGTGGCAACACAATTGGAATATATCACCCAAAGGGAGAGTACTTTATAACACTATGAAAACAGTCAAAAGAAAAATTACTCTTATAGGTAAAACAAGAACTCAGCAAATTAAAATGACAAGGATAATGGTAGGAAAAACGAAACTGGCTAACAGTTTTGGAAAATACTTAGGACCATTTCCCCACAATATTAACTGTTTTATGTGTAATCAAGTGGAAGATTTGGATCATATTTTTAATAAATGCCTTAAAAACATAACATATAGAAATATCCTTAAAAATAAATTGAAAATAAGTAAAACAATTAAATTATATCCAAAACTTCTTGATCTAAATCAGCCTAATATGCAAATGGCTGCTATTTATATTATGGATTTTATTACAAACTCAAATCTAATGCATAAAATATAATAATGACTCAACATACATTAAAGTTCTTAAATTAAAATTAATTATAAAATAGGATATACAATTAAAAGAATTTTTTAATGGCCTGTGACTCTGATTGATGCATCATATGGGTGGGTATAGATAATTAGTTCATAATGAACTGATACGTTACTCACGAGTCTATATCTGCTCACTATGGTGCTCTACAGAGATCATCGCTACGTAGGGTTTGGTTAGCTATAAACTAATTATTAAATAAAACATACAATTAAAACAATTCTCAATGGCCTGTGACTCTGATTGATGCATGATATGGGTGGGTATAGATACTTAGTTCATAATGAACTGATACGTTACTCACGAGTCTATATCTGCTCATTATGGTGCTCTGCAGAGATCATCGCTATAATCAACTAAAGACTTTAAACTGGCCTATGACTCTGATTGGTGCGCGGTTTGGGTGGGTGTAGATATTGAGTTCATTATGAGCTTAAACGTCTCTCACGGATCTGCACTCACTTAATGCAGCGCTCTACAGAGATCATCGCTTGAATTGTTATAGAATATTAATTAAATTATTAAACTGAACTGTAGTCTGTAAACAATTACTAACACCTTTACTTACCACTTTCCTGTTGGAGCAAAGTCATTGGCACTTGATATTCAAAAAGTATAATAGAACTTTACACAAAGTATGGACAGCTTAGGAATATCAATGGAGTTCATGGCGCTATCCTTGACGACAATGGAAACGTGGAGGACGGACTACAGATTCATAGGATTATACAACAGTCCTTTTCAGGGCTTTTTTATTCTTGTTATGTTCTTGTTCTCTTAATCTTAGTATAGTTTGTATTGATGCTAATCTTAGTATAGTTTGTATTGATGCTAATTTTGTTAATATGTTATGATTAATATTGTTATTGTTATTGTTCACTAATATTGTTATTGAAATTTTTACTAATACAACTATGTTATACTAAAGATACTGTTATTTACTGTTTTTACTGACCTTGTGTTTCTATAGCTTACTAACATTGTTAATATAATTGTTTTGTGTTGTTGTACTCGTGTTGTTAAGGTTTGTGTTGTTGTACTCGTGTTCTTAATGTCATTGTTGTACTTGTACTGTCAATGTGATATATCTATTCCCCCCCTTTTTTGTATTCTTTGGGATTTGGTGAAGATCAGTGGAACAGTGGAGATGCGGGTATTCCAAGCCTGGACTGGAGAAATATATGTGTACAGCCTAGTACACCTCTGTATGTATCCACTCAATTAATTTCTCAGGGAAGCTGATGTTGAACCTTTTCTCTTTCTCATTCTGTACTATGTATCGTCTTCTTGTTATATGTTATTACAAGATGAATTCTCATAATCTCGATTGGTACGAGAATTCCATTTGATTAACCAACATCAATATTGAATTGAACCTTTCGGAGCACACCTAACCAAATTAACAACCTTGAACAATCCACCGTGAACAACTGATGCAGTCACTTTGACATAGTATAGGTTTTTTGTTTTTTCATAGGGTGAATTACCCTCGAAAGAAGGGTTTTTCACCGGCCAAAGGAGGATGGTGGCGACTCATATAGTACATTCGGTACTTACTTACTGATATAGTGTTAAGTTTTTTGGAAAATTCAGTAACTTATATAGTTTTGACATAATTGCATAGGTGGCTAACACATTATTGGCGAGTAGGAATTTCCACTAGTACAACTGGATAAATTGAATCGAGTCAAAGGGAATGCAGCCTCATGGACAGCACACATATACGTACACACACTTCTGCCCCTCTTAGTTAATATAAGGTAGTCTTAATCCAGGACTATCAGGCTCCCGCAACACAATGTTGCAAATAAATGTAACACAATAAATAACACCAAAACAATGCAAAACACAACTATATAGCACATACACTCTGATACATGTCCTATGAGGTTGTAAAGTAGCCAAGCACCTACGGTGTGCCTCTTGTTTCTTCGTATTGGGGTCCGGGTGTGCGTTCGCCCCCTCTTCGTGCTGGACGACGATTGCAGTACCTTGGAGCTTGGAGCTTCCTGAACTGGACCTTGCCGCCTTTGCCGCTTCCGGACATGACATTACTAGCGAAGTGAGAAAATTCTCCTTGCTACCTTTAATGATACATCGATTGGAACTTAACTAGGGGTGGATGTGTGTAGTGCCAGTCCTATCCACCCAATAGGCTACCATTTCCCTTTATAGTTACTTTTTAGTAATTCAGGGGAACGCCTAACAATGACTGAAATGTGGTGCAATTAAGCACTCAAACCCTAAGGGGAGGGAGTGCATCCTTCCCCTCCCCGAAGGAACTAAATGGACACCGATATGGTGTCTATAAAAGCTGCACATATGTCTCTAGTAGACGGCTGCAGCTATAAAACAACCAGGTCAGTCAGTCAGTCTGGCTACTCATCGTTGGCGCATCAAAGAAGATGAGCAGAGTACAGAAATTAAGAGAACTTCAAATGCATTTGGAGAATGCTAGGCGCCTCCTGGACGAACTGGCAATGGAGGCAGAAGAAGAACAGACTAGGATTGAAAAAGAAGAGGAGGAAAGAAAAAAGAAAGAAGAAGAGGAGAAGAAAAGCCCCATCTTGTCTCACCGCATGATGAGACAGACTAGTAAAGTCAAACCCGTGGTGAGGACACCTTCACCACCAGAACCAGTTCGTCCACTACAGGCGCAGCCCCCACCGCAACAACCACAGCCTCGACCGCAACAACCACAGCCTCATCCACGGTTGCGGAATAGAGGCAGAAATGAAGAGACTTTCACTATCCCTCAAACAGAAGATTGGGATAGTGAAGCCACTCATTCTCCCTCTGCACTCCCAATCACAAGAGTGAATTGGGAGAATGATTGGAGTAGGAGATGTGTGTGTGGGGCTAGACCTGGGAGATGCCAGCATTAACCAGGTGCAATTTGAAGTTTTAAAAACAGCCCTTCTCAGGGCTACCCAAATAACAAGAAAAGAAATACTATGTCAATTGCCAATGGGTGTGAGAGAGGAGTAGTGTGATTATAAACACTGACTCTATTTAGATGGTATATGGTGTGATTTTGGATAGTATATAGTATGGTGTGTTTTGGCTGCTTCCCCGTGTGTGTGGCTAGTATAGGGTGTGATTTTGGATAGTATATAGTATGGTTTGTTTTGGCTGCTACCCCGTGTGTGTGGTTAGTATAGGGTGTGATTTTGGATAGTATATAGTATGGTTTGTTTTGGCTGCTTCCCCGTGTGTGTGTGTGGTTAGTATAGGGTGTGATTTTGGATAGTATATAGTATGGTTTGTTTTGGCTGCTTCCCCGTGTGTGTGGATAGTATAGAGTGTGATTTTGGATAGTATATAGTATGGTTTGTTTTGGCTGCTTCCCCGTGTGTGTGGATAGTATATAATAGGATTTGTGAATAGTATCTAATATGACAAGTGAATGTAGGGGGTGTTTACTTTCACGTCCGTGCTTAAGATATATATACTCAAAGTGACTGACATTAGAACCATTCCACGGAATAACCATAGAAGATGGCGAAAGCATCAAGTTTATTCAACAATTTAAGACACAGCTATTTCTGGATATTAGACGGGGAATATGAAGTGGAAAAACTACATCATAAATGGAAGATTACGAAGAGTTTGGACTTTGCAAAAAGACTGAAAATAGCCAGGGAGCTCATAGGAGGAATGCTAGAAGAAGAAGCCAAAAAGTTACGAGGCTGCATTAATCCACCCTATGTTAGAGTGGCGACATTGAAGCAAGTGATAGATATTGTCGAAAACGTCAAGTGTTTTTTGGATAATATCTTGACAGAGTACCCCCATGTCCAAAAGGGTTTGGACCCGCTCAAGAAAGCTGAAGAACTGATGAGAAAGGAACTATTAGAAGAAGTGAAGAAGATAAAAGATAACTGGAGTAAGGAGAGAAAGGAAAGAAAGGACAATGAAAACCAAAAAAAGAAAGAGGACTTTGAAAGATTAAATAACAATTGGATAAAGATACAAGAGAAGTTTAGAGCTATGGGACATCCTGACTGGATTCCCGAGGAAGAAAAGAAGAAGAAGGGAATTATTGGTAAAATCAAAAGGTGGTGGAACAAAGGCAGAAAATAAAAGAAGAAGTATCCAAAGGCCCTTTTCAGGGCCACTCATAGGTCTCGAAAAGATAGTAGCTTTCATTGCCACCCTTTTTTCCCTTGACCCTATACAGACCCGCCATGTTCAATTTCCCTTGACGCTATATAGGCCCACCCTGTTCCATTTCCCTTGACGCTATATAGACCCACCATGTTCAATTTCCCTTGACGCTATAGTGCCCCAAGCTGTTTTGACGCCATAGTGCCCCAAGCTGTTTTTGACTGGATTTTCCCTTGACGCTATAAATCTTGACGCCATACGTGCCCAAGCACTTTTTGACTGGATTTTCCCTTGACGCTACGGTGCCCCCATATACTACTCTTGACAAACATGTGGCGAAATTTCAAAATTATTATATATTATCCTTGGGGCGACTTTTCCAGGCAAAGTGGGGCGAGTTCTCCAGGCAAAGTGGGGCGAGTTCTCCAACCACTATGGGGCGACTTCTCCTGACACCTGGGATGAGTTCTCCCAGGGCGAGTTCTCCATGGGGCGAGTTCTCCCAGGGCGAGTTCTCCATGGGGCGAGTTCTCCGCTATTCCTGGTATATGACTATCTTTCTTCCCCCTGATGTTGACAAAGAGGCCATAGATACTCTGATATGCAGTGCGCAAACTATCTGATGCTTGTTGATGGCATAATAGGCACAAGATTTCAAAAGCATATTTACTTCTGCTGTTATGACTCTTGAACATCAACATCATGTATTTAAGGCTACCAAGTAACCTATCCCTGTCAGGTCTGTGTATCACATCCAAAAACTCCGTGTACAGTAAACCAACCTGTAATACAGTATGGCCATACTGTTGCACATGATCAGTGTCCTTTGGCTTTGAAACTGTCTTCTTTCCTTGGTTTAAAATGTATATAGTTTTCACTTCCACATCACTAACTTTAACTGGAATGGGGATCAGTGAATCCTTGACCGTTTCTTCAACAATCATGTGAATCTTGTGCCCTGAGAAGACGTATATTTCAATAAAATAATCCATAGTCTGCTGGAGCCACAAATCTGTCATAGGGTCTGGAGGTATGTTCTTGGTTGGAGTACTGTTTAGATCACAAAGTCCGAAAAAATCACACAGTGCCTCAACAATGTATGATATAACAAATGACAAAAAGAAATCTTTGTCTACATCATAATGATTCTTCACGTCAGCATTCACATCATGCCATCTTATATGAATTCTCTCTCTATTCAAAGAGCCAGTTTCAAAACCATCCAAGCTAAAGAGCTTCTGATAAGCCATTGTCAAGAAATTCATGGCTGTATGCCAGAGTTCAAAAGTAACTGGATACAGATCCCTCAGTCTTTCCCTCGCATCAAAAGCACATTGATGTAATCCTTTTGCACCACTAAAGCTCTCCCTGGTCAATTGATCACCACCTATATGCACTAGAGGATGATTTGTGCATCCATAGATTTCATCTATTGTTCATTGTATGACTGCATTATCTTACAGACATCACTATACTGTTGTTCATTGTAATGAAGAACTGAAAGTGGAACTATAACTGATTTATTTGCAAGTTCCTCAGAGAATTCACCTTCAATTTCACTACAATAAAAATCTTTAAACTTTTTCAGAAAGGGGAGATAATACACTGCTGCATTTAAAATCAGGGTTGTGTAGTTGGATTTTAACCTTCTCTGATCTGTCTGTGAAGGAGATAACTGATCCAATGCTAGGTCTTGAATCGACCCCTGTGGCTGGTCTGGTAGATTGGCAAAATTCATGTGTTGCACAATAGTAGCAGATGCAAACCAATGTTTTGTCCCTCCATGATAATTTTCCATTAATGTCGCACCACAGTTGTAAAATTTACATTGTCCCCAACAATTCTGAAAACTCTTCCTTCTTCTAGCTTACAATGCCAAACCATCATCCAAAATAAACCTTATAAATAGACAAAATGACTGTTATATCATAATATTGATTCACAATGTGTGTTGAACAATATAGTTTGATCATATTTTTTCAGCCATTTAAAATGTATGCCAGTATTTTAAAAAAATAATATTGTATAACATTTTATTGAAAACTGAAGTTCCTTTATGAAATTGTCTTTCATGTTTGATCCATTTAAGTTTAAATAATAATTACTTGAATTTGGTTACCGGATTACATTTCTAAGCATTAAGGTTATGCACTTATTATTCAGCTAAGAAGGGTTTGAAATTTTATTCATCAGTTATCCATATAAAATTTCAAGTTATTACCTGTTATTTAATCTAACAAACATGTAAATAGAACTGGAAATGGCTTGTATATTCCTTAAAAACTTAATTTCTATGGTAGAATAAAAATTTATTATAGTTGCTGTCACTTTCTAAGACCTCCATTAGGTGTGCTTTCCATTAGAAATCTGAAAAAAGGGTAAGAACAGGGCCAGAAATAAATAAAAAAAATTATATAACAAATTCACATGCAAGATTTTGAAAATATACATGCAAAATATCAAGCAGCAGTTAGAAACATTTGGGTAAGAGGGCAGCAATCTTGTAACAAATAAATTAAGGTGAATAAAAGTGTCCGACTCAATCATTGTATCTCCCAAATTTTGTCATGTATGATAAAAGTGTCCAACTCAATCATTGTATCACCCAAATTTTGTCATGTATGATAAAAGTGTCCAACTCAATCATTGTATCACCCAAATTTTATCATGTATGATAAAAGTCAAATATGTCAATAGGAAATAACTTTCCCTACTTGCTGCCAAGACTGGTCACAACTACTGACTTCTCGATTATGTATATTTTAAAATGATGAGAATTCAATGTCTGTTTTAGTGTTAGTCTAAAGTAAGAGTTTCCTGTGAACTTAGAGGAAAGATGAACCATAGCTCAACAAAATATGCAAGTAGCAATAACATCTTCTGAAAATAAAAATAATAATTCCGAGATACACCATTTGACTAAATAATATACTGAGTGCACTGAAAAAAATTGGGGATAAAATGTTTAAAACCTTGAAAATTCAGAAAGCATGCCATGGATTGTCAACAAGTTAAACTGTTGGAATATTGAAATCATAACAATACATAACAAACTAAAATAACTTGGACCTTTTCATGAGTCTGTTCATTTTTCATAGTGATAGCTATTATCTTCTGTACAAGTGATACTTCCACAAACCTATTGTACATAAGTATTGAGTATACAAGTCCTAACTTGGGCAGAAGTAACCTAATAGGTTGAATCATGCCAAGTTTGCCTGTTGGTGATGCTACTGATAGTAATACTTCAGCCAATAAAGGGTTAATCTGAAAAAGTTCTGTCCATATATCATTTCATGAAAAGGCAGTTAAATCCCGATTAGGAAATAAGATGATGCTTTCATCCCTTATACAATTGGAAGATGCTTTTTGTTCAACTTCCCAAATAAGTAACATATTTACAGCTTTTCTGAGTGACTCACTATTTAACACAGTCTCGGCAATTGTTTCAGTTCAAGTATATAGAGCAGCATGCAGCAATGTTGCTCTATCAGAGAGAGTTACATCATCAAATGATGATAATCTTGTATTTGACAATTTGGTAGCTAATGTTTCCACTTCATTTTTTGATTTTGGCAATTTATCACATACATAAATATAGCTCCATCTCTTTCAGTTTCTCTGAAATAGAGATATGTAAAGATCAAATAATACATATATGTTTTTTAAAATTAATATTAAGTGGAAGGACTACATGTTGTGTGTAGTTAAAAGAGTGACGTTCAGATAGAAGCATTTTGGCTATCACAAGGAATTGAGGTTAGGTTTTTGATTGTGTCAATGGACTATTGAGATATAGCTTATGTAAAGCCATTTCTCCAGACTGATTGGCCGTAGCAATGAGTGTAAGATATTATCTGCTGAAACAAATGAAGATTATAGTTTAACAGCCTTTTCTGATTTTTGGACTTCAGTGCCTATCAATTTTATTTATATCCACAAATTGACATTAAGTGTCAAAGGTTTTGAATTATTGTATTATTATTATAATTATTATTAATTATTAATTATTGTAATTTATTGATGTTTTTCTCTATATTTAATTTAAACTTAAAATGCCAGGTCAAGAACCTACCTTCTCAATTGTCTTTACCTCAAAATTTGTATTACAGTGTGATGCTTTTTAAACAAATGTATACCTCATGTTTTATACCTTATGTCCAAGACTGGTAAAACTGGGCCTGTTTGTGTAGATATTGTACAAGTATAAATGTGATCGTACTGAATCGATGCTTCAATTTTTCTTGAACTGTTGGACACGTCACAAATGGTGGTGCTTTCATCGGTGGCCAAACATGCAGAAGGGAACAAGCATTTCACCCTGACATGCTGTGATTTGCATGAAGCCCCTAAACAATCATGAAGAAAAAAATTAATATAAAGTTTTTTAAAACATACCATACCTATTCAATGTACAACATAAAAGGATTACACAGACATAATCTATACTACTGTACATGCTACAACCAAATAATCAAAAACATTAGGCTAAATAGGTACCGGTAAGTGGAGTTTCTTCATAAAAATTTCACTCAAAATATACATATCAATTTAGCTTCAGAGTCTTATTTACATGAAAATAGTAGACAAACACTTCCAGGTGGCCATATTAGATGCTTGGGTGTGATTGATTTATTGTTGTTGTTGTGAACTTATTGCCATTTCCCAGTTAACTGGTGTAGGAAGAACCAAAGAAAACCCTGGGAGGAACCACTGACCCATGGGAAGCTACTGGCAAGTTTCCTCACCGACATCGGGCAAGCAAGACTTGAACTTAACACCAAATTCCATTATTTTTGTATAGTGTGGCCTTGGCTTTAATGACTTGGCATGCACTAATAAGTTTAATTACTCAACAATATCAATTAATTAGCTCTAAATGTAAATCCTTATTATGGCACTTATACTTCAAAATCATTGGCAACAAGAACTGAAAAAGGACAATAATGCCTGACCTATGGCAAGCTGCTCATAATGCCTGACCCATAAAAAGTGGCTCATAATGCCTGACCTATGGCAAGTGGCTAATGATGCCTAACCTATGGCAAGTGGTTCATAATACTTGACATGGCAGGTGGCTCTCAATGCCTGTCTAATGGCAAGTGGCTAATAAGGCCTACATATGGCAAGTGGCTAATAATGCCTACCTATCACAAGTGGATAAAAATGCCTGATCTATGACATGTGGCTAATAATGCCTAATATATGGCATGTGGCTAATAATGCCTGAACTATGGCAAGTGGCTAATAATGCTTGACCTATGACAAGTGGCAAATAATGCCAAACATGATTCAAAGACAAGGAAATATACTAAATGGGGTATTGCCACAAACATTTTCTTTGAACTATCAACCTTTGGATTTTTGATGATCTAGCATATACTTTTTGCCACACAAACTCAAGAAAATGAAACCACGCCCATTATGATACACTAAACTAAAATTATTTACCAGTTCTAGCAATCAGAAATTCATGGGCCTTTAAAACAAAAGATCTGAACAAAGTGTGAAGTATACAACCAAACAAAGCTGACAATAAAAACTAATATTTCCTAATCAGAGACCATTAATAAAGTATTTTAAAATCACAAAATGTATCATAATTATCTGTCATGCTAATTAATGGAATGCATTCAATTTAAGTATACTGATTCAGAGTTGGTGACGGTACAGTTAAAAGGTTGGTAGTGTTAAGATCCAAAGAGATTCATATTCTGCATTTATTTTGCAAAGTGTAACCTGATTTCACAAGGCCAGGAGTTTGGAAAATGTAGCGTGCACACTCCTCCAAGAATTGGTTAACATTTGCTGATGGTAGCCTATGCTCCTTCACAAACTCCATCATTGCTAACTTCTCTTCTTTACTCCATTTCTTGTATGATCTATTTTGGTCTGGAAACTGGAATCAATAAACAGTTATGAGCTGTAATGTTTGAAATTAGCTGTAAGTACAAGTTGGTACTTGTCATATAAATCTCAGACTCAGTAACAAATACTTCAAGAATTTGAAAAGACAAATAACTGTTAGTTAAATACCTATGGCGACTTAATAATGCAAGTATTTACCTATTGTCTCCATTTTCAATCCTTAATGTTACAAGGCTGCTAAGTGCATAAAAATGTAAGAAAATTACCTGCTAACAACTATTATAAGAAACAAAACACTAGAGTATATAATGAAAATATTACTGGATGACAAGCTAAAAACCAATAAAATGTGTGTTTATATGTCATTTATATATCAATGTAAAAATACACATGATGTCATAAAATACAATACATTGGTCCTGCAATACAGTAAATGTAAGTGTCACACTGTGTTTGATGTATGCCTATAATAATGGCATGGTAAACATTAATATATAATCAGTGATTATATATTTTTTAATTACAGTATTTCATTATAATAATAAATACTTTTTATACTCCCATGTGTACCGTAAAAATGCATAAATAAAGATAAACAATTGACTTTAATTAATACTTATTTACTTTTCTTACTGATGAGTTAAATACAAAAAAGTCATGTATAGTGTTGAGAGAATATCTGTTTCGCTTTTGTAACATATCTGATTCAAAGTATCAACATAAAATGAGCATCTCTTTAAACAAGGTCTTGAATGTAAATCTTGAGGATAGACCTTCAGAATTTTTGCAAAGTTAATCAGTACAGAATGTTGCCAACTGCAAATGTAAATAGATATTATGATATACCTCTAACTGTCTGCGCTTCTCTATCTGCACAGGAGTCTTTCCTGTTGGTGATGACCTCTGTCTTTTACAATAGGAGTGGAAGCTAGGATAATGCTCCATTCTATAAAAAAAATTAGAACATTTCAAGAAAAATGTTTTTATTTTTTATTCTCATTAGGTATCAAAAAAATCAATTCAGTGTATTTTCAAATGACACAATATTTATTACTGGTATAATTTTGTAACAATTTTGTATTGTAACCGAAATATAGATATAATAAAGATATTTTTGAAAGCATATTTTATGAACAATGCTTCACGTATCTTGTGTTATTGTCAGTCATTAAACATACAATGTTTTAACTTTAAGTTCCCTTGAAAAAGGATATTTATTTAACTTAATACCATGCAGATTTCATCATAAACTTTGGCATGTATGAATGGTTTAATTTAATAATTGATTTTTTTTTTAAAAATATGCCCATGTATACACAGAACACCAGAGTAAATAAGATTTTACCAATTTGGTACATTTTGGTTGAATCAGTCAAAATGAGATTTTTCATTCCATACTCAATCTAAATCCAAGCCTCCAGCAAACACTTATAAATGAAGGCTAGTGTTTTGGTTTTAAAAATGATAGCTAGACATGAGCAGAGGAATCCTTTACCCCTCCCTATGCCCTTCTAAATTTCTCCACTTTGTCTCTCAACACAAGTATTAAACAATTCCTTTAAACTGTGTTGTTTTATATTGACTCCTCTTATTTTTAATGTTTATATAATCTAACATGAAATTATGAATGATATTTTGTCGCTATTAACCCAAAGTCAGTGAAACATAATATATGAGCCATAATGTGGAATACAGGTCAGAGTGACCATTGTGTATTAAGAACTGTGTTACTTTATATATTTTATAACCAGCAAGAAATTCAAAATGAAAATATATGGGTTCCAGAGATCTATGCTTTGAAATGAGTGTTTAGTATTCATTAAGGTGCAGCCACTTACCAATATTAATGATTCCATGTATAACAGTATTATACAAGTGGCTAAAGACTATGTGGCCATCAGCTAAAAACAAAAATGAAATATAAGCCAGAAAAATTGAAATGTAGGTCACAGATGTGCAAGGTTCTAATAGAGATGCATAAAACTATAGACCTTAATGATTCAAAGCTGAATAAAGGTTGAGAAATAAACTTCAAGCAGAAAATGTATCCAGTCATGAATGCATGACATATGGGTTAATTGAGATGTTTTGCAATGAAGATGAACTTGCCAAGATCCATCTACATTAAAAGAGTCATTCATCCTGGTAGAATAATATATACGGTGTACAAAATGAATGATATATACGGTGTACAAAATGAATGATATATATGGTGTACAAAATGAATGATATATACAGTGTACAAAATGAATGATATATATGGTGTACAAAATGAATGATATATATATGTACAAAATGAATGATATATACTGTGTACAAAATGAATGATATATACTGTGTACAAAATGAATGATATATACGTGTACAAAATGAATGATATATACTGTATACAAAATGAATGATATATACGGTGTACAAAATGAATGATATATACGGTGTATAAAATGAATGATATATACGGTGTATAAAATCTGAGCTGATGCAATAACCATCCCAATAATGTAACATATAATTATTTAAATGTTGAAAGTCATCCACCATAGCCCTATCCACAAGGGGAAAATGTTTGAAAAATAACTCCAGATTGATGCTTTGGATATAGGAATAACACATAGTTGCTGGTGCATATAGGCTGGATATAAGTAAATGCTTATATATGTGATTATGTCAATGCTGGCAGCACTTCCAGGTATGGCACAATTGTAGCACCTCTCTGATTTATACATGTGAACTAATATTGTACATGCCAATTTTATTGGTTTTTAAAGAGTCCACTGTTTGGAAAACAATGATAATTCAGTAAAATATGGATAGGATACATTTAATTAAGGTTATTACAGTTAACTTACCAGATGAAACAGAACTATATGCGTATATGTGTATATTAATTTTTTAATGTGTATATGCATTTCAATGTGTATATGCATTTTAATGTGTATATGTATTTTAATGTGTATATGCATTTTAATTTGTATATGTATTTTAATGTGTATATGCATTTTAATGTGTATATGCATTGTAATGTGTATATGTATTTTAATGTGTATATGCATTTTAATGTGTATATGCAATTTAATGTGTATATGCATTTTAATGTGTATATGTATTTTAATGTGTATATGCATTTCAATGTGTATATGCATTTTAATATGTTTATGTATTTTAATGTGTATATATTTATTTTTAATGTGTATATGTATTTTTTAATGTGTATATGCATTTTAATGTGTATATGTATTTTTTAATGTGTATATTTATTTTTTAATGTGTATATGCATTTTAATGTGTATACGTATTTTTAATGTGTATATGTATTTTAATGTGTATATGCATTTTAATGTGTATATGCATTTTAATGTGTATATGTATTTTAATGTGTATATGCATTTTAATGTGTATATGCATTTTAATGTGTATATGTATTTTGTACAATCTGATAGGGATGCAATAATTTATAAGACTAGGTGTATTAATGTAGTTATGATCAGAACATAAATGCTTTTGATGAGAAAGCAAGAATACCTATGTCTAGTTCATAGGTAATATAGTTATACAAGAAATCATTTATGCAGTTCAGGACTTTATCAATGTCTCAAGCAAGTTGTTCTCCAAACATTAGCTTTGACTAAAACAACCAATGCTCACTTTTCATATTTATACCAAAAAAATTTAATGTCTGCAAACCACTTGATTCCAATGAAGAGAAAAAATCTTCATAAATTTACAAACAAGAATCTGGCAATGGCTGCATGTTTAGAACCCTGTTCCCCTTCCCCCCCCCCCCCCAGCTTTTGGTAAATTGGTGTTGTTCGCATCAAAATGTATCCACATATCAATTAACTTGACTATGTGGCCAACTGTACTGGAATAACTGACCACATTACTGAAAAACAAAGCTTTTAATACTATACTAAATCTGCCTGTTCAGATCAACATACTGACAAGCTATGAAATGTATGCCAAAATAATTACCAAGAAAGTACTAAAACAACCAAAAATGTGTCTTTTTTATCTCATATGGATAAATGGTAATAACTCTTGCCATTATGTACCCTTGCCACCACCAAGTGTCACTAGCTTTTAAGCTTATTGATATACCATTAGTGAAGTGCTGGAATGGTGGGGTGATCAGTGTGTTTTTAAGGAATGTGATTGGATAAATGTTCTCATAGAATCATTATTTACTTAAAACTTTACTTTCTCCTTTGAATACATTCTATGATGGCATTAATATGAGAATAAGTAACAGCAGTAACAGGAAATGCTGAACATCCTACCTTGAGTGTTGTTCTTAGGAAGAAAGATTAGATTTCATACTTGATGATAATTCACTTGTCTACTTAAAGCAATGCAGTATATGGTCACATGAACAGTGACTGCTCTGTCAGGTTCAATAGATGATTACTGAAATCTTACCATCATAATTCACCAGTGAATCCAGCAAAGCTAAAAGATTGCATTGGTTTAAATGGGCTTGGTGGTCATTTTGGTTCCGGCCACAGACTCATAAGATCCAGGTTTTATCCCTGCAAAACTATATCTCTGATATATAAACTTAAGAAAGCTGACACAGCATTCCTAATAAAAAGCCTCAATGATGTCTCATATTGAAATATAGCATTTAAATGCATATTTGTTCACAAAGATAATTGCTCTTATGAGATAAAATTCTTGTGAGATGATTATGATCTTTCGAGACATTGTATGGCAAATATATAACCCAATTATGTATTGTAGATTTGGCTTGGGAGGTGATTTTTTGCTTTCTCAACTGGGAGAAAGAATCCTTTCTGTACGTCATGACATCTCTCTGTGTGCTACAGTTAGTGCCCCGAGGACACATACATGGTCTTGTATTGTCACTGTTCTCAACTTATAATAATGTGCTTGGATAGTCTTACACCAAGCAAGATAGACAGATTTATCACTAGGGTCACCATAATTGTACCAGTAAGTAGACATAGTCAGGTTGGGACAAAAACACCATTAAGATCTTGTAATTGTTGAGATACGAAGTCATAGACCTGGTGAGACAGCATGATCTATCATGAAGATCCCCACACTTGTGTGTAATTGTATGTAGTCATAAACTTGGTGAAACAGTTTTAACAATCATGAAGATCCCCATACTTGTGTGTAATTGTATGTAGTTATGGGCATGTCACACAGAAATATACGATATCTGTAATAAGATGAAGACATAAGGCTGGCTACATGGATTAATCTTTCAGTATGATCTCCTGATTCGGATGTCTAGACTGGCAGACATAAGTATCAGCAGGGGTCTTGTATGGTGTTATACAGAAGCAAAGCTGAAAAATAGAGACAGTGGTGGTGGCAAAGGGAAGTAGTGGGTATGAGTTACTGCCCTTGTCTATGATATGAGTTGTAAAGATGATTTTATGTCTTTTTAGTAGGGCTGAATTCAGGATTATTATATAGACCTGCCAACCAAAACAAGACTGTCTCAATAAGGGAGCTGATCTTTTCACTTTTTTGACAGGCAATTTACGTCAGCATGTTTTCTTAAGTTGGTGCTTTGAGATACAGTTTTAAATGTTTTCCATTTTAAGGTTCTTTTTTCCATATTTCTTCTGAGCAGCTTTTATTGAAAATTATTAAAAGATTTTCTACTTAGGTGACAGTAGCCATGTTTTATGGCAAATTAATAATTTTTGCCCTTATAATCTCTGCCAAATTAGGCCAAATTCTTTTGTTTTTTTAGAGGAAGTATTCATAGTAAAGGGTTTCCTAATTTTAGCAATGGCAGCCATATTTGATGGCAAATTTACATAGAAGTGAAATGCTAAAGATACTAAAGACATTAGGTTTTCTATCAATTTTTTAAGAACTCTACCAAGCAGTCTGTAAAGATATCCTTAAAAGGTGTTTCGGTATTTAGTAATGATGACCATATATGAAGGTAAATTAGGCACATTTTGAGAAAACTTGTGTGCCAGAATGTCCTAGCCAAAATTAGTTATAATTGGTCCAGTGTCTATTTTGAAAGAAGCTCAAAGTAGCTATTGGGTAGTAGTGCTGACAGCCACAGGGCTATGTCATGTTAGCCACATGGCCATACTACCTTGACATGTACTGGGCCATACCAATACTGACAACACAGGACCATACCAATACATGTACTGACAAACAGACAAACACAGGACCATATCATGCTGACTGACACAGGACCAGATCATGTTGATACAAGACCATGACATGTTCAGACATAGAAACATGACAGATACAAGGACAAAACATGCACAAGTTTACTCAGACTTGCTCCCAAATGAGATAAGTTAACATTGCAGCAACATAACATTATATAATGTTCCAGGATTTCCATACATTTACTTGTGGTGTCAGATATTTCAATATTGCTTAGGAATTGTGAAATAATTAAATATCCATCAATGAATTAAAAAAGGTAGTTTCATAGTCTAGTGTCCTGTCATTTTAAGGGGCCTCAAGTTGCCAAGTGATCTAAAGTGCTCAAGCTTCTGGATCAATGCCATCTCACCTCTGTCTGCGTGGATTTGAGTCTCATGCTTGGCTAATGTGGATACATGAGAAAGTCTGCAAGTTGCTTCTTGTGGATTGCTGGTTCTCCCTGTAGTTTTCCAGGGTTCTTCCTGTGTCAGTTATACTAGCTGCCATGTATGTATGTATATATATATATATATATATATATATATATATATATATATATATATATATATATATATATATATATATATCCCATCTTGTGCAGATAAATGGTGTTAAAAAGTACACCAACAACTGTCATTTTTCTTTGAAAACAGAAACTTCTTAAGAAAAAACTATTTCAAAATAAGTCGGAAAGGAAAGAAATCTTTTATAATATGTTATAACTGAAATTCTGATCAGTAGTTTACAAGTCTAGACATTTTAATTTGCCTTCAATATAAATTAGAATAGTGCTGGAGACAGAAGTCATATAGACCAAAATTACCTCACAAATAGCAATAACATGGAACAAGTCTACTTATATTTTGTAAATGTCCATTTCGACTGTCTAATCTGCAAAGACTGGGAACCAACCCACTTATCTTCTGTATTAACTGTATGGGCCTTACATCAAAGACAAGGATTCCAAGTTTCCTTA
Organism: Unio delphinus; assembly: GCA_029339505.1. Taxonomy (NCBI): domain Eukaryota; kingdom Metazoa; phylum Mollusca; class Bivalvia; order Unionida; family Unionidae; genus Unio; species Unio delphinus. The sequence continues at coordinate 10,494,003 of JAQISU010000087.1, forward strand.
CTTTCAAGTAAGCTTTCAGTAGACTTCTGTCACAGAAGAGTTTTTGTTTTTTTCTTTCTCATCAAACATGGATAATATACACAATTATGTAATCATTTTCTACATACTAGTCCAGAGTGTGCTTCATACATTCATAATACCTAAATAAATGAAACATGCAAGGTCATTACTAATGTGAAGGTCAAACCTGTGTTGCAATATAACCTATATAAGGCAAAACTGCAGAATTAATTGGATCCAAGAGAATTATTGTTGAGTCAGTGTTTACAATTTTCAGTACTACGATACATAGATAGATGATTATAATCATTCTGAATTTACCTATAATACATTTACTATACAAGAACATAGTATGACATTGTCAGCTTTCTGGTGCATCTGGTCAACAAGTTCCTGACATTTCATACATATTTAAATTGATAGTACAGTAAAACTTCTCTTGAAAGACCACTGCTATGTGAGACCACTTGTATTGAGAGACCACATTCTCAGTGCAGAAGGTTATTGATTATATAGCATTGTGACCTATAATGAGATACCACCTGTCTTGAGGGACCATAATTGTTTGGCAAAAGAGGTGGTCTTTCAAGACACGTTCTACTGTACTTGATCCCTGAGTGAACACATGAATAAACAGACCCATACAATCTTAGATGCATCTTAACTTTGTCTTGGTCACATATGACACATTCTAAACAGAATTATAATTTCTTCATGGCTAAGACTCAATCTTCCATTATAAATTGTATTTTGTAGCATTGATAAAATACTCAATCTACTATCTAGTTTCAAAATGTAATTCCAACCAGGAAGTTAAAATAATTTTCAAAATGCACTTACTGGTAGTTCCAAACCAGGAAGTAAAATAAGTCTCATATAGATCTCAAATGATTTTTATAAATGAATTAGAATTAAAAATATTTGAAAATGTGGACCTAATTTTGGTTTACATTAATATCTATCCCAGTTCCAAGTTTTCTCCACTATTTTCAAGCATGGTTATGTGTGATATGATTCAGTATTTTAAAAACGGTCATTGCTTTTGGGCCAGCTGATAAATAACAGCTAAGGGTGACTCTTTCCTGCACATTCCTGCTCCATCAGAACATGAGACAGCAGGTCCATGCAGTGGGGATCAAAAAGGTGCCCATTTATTCATGTTTCTCATGGCAATACAAATAATGGCATGACCAGTAGAGCTAAACACAGTCAGTTATGAGAAAGAATGGCTGGTTTGGTATATAACATTTTAAATGTTCTATAGGGGTGGAAGTGGCCCCAAAAAGAAAGCCTACAGAAACACCATCTCACACAAACACGTTGAAGGTGTAAAACAACTCATGGATCTTGACTCTCTCCACCACATTATAGATAAAGACACTGCTGACACAGTATATGCATCCATATTAAAGCAAAGAACTTGAGTCAATACGATTGGTGTCATTACCAACTCTGCTTGAGCTTTGAACTATAGAACAGGTATAATGCACTTACCTGGTACCCTTGTAGGGGTCAGATAGATTTAATTCAGCCCGGGATGGTTATACATGTATTCCAGCTGTTAATCACAGATCGAACCAGCCCAACAGTACATTTAACAATTCTCAATTTGCATTAAAGAATGAATACCCTCAAAAAAGAAATGCTGACTGCAATTCTTGAAATGAGTGAACACAACAATATGGCAAACTGGCAGTTCAGCATCATGCTTAAAGGCTCAAACTATCAGCTCAACTGCAACTTGCTCACTCTATTCTTTGGATTCACATGTCCAAGGTCTCATGGTACTGGTACACACAGAGCAGCTAATGCCTCACCATTTATAGTCTTATGTCCACATTATGAGATGAGCACAAGTAATCTATGTGAGTACTATGCAGAATTACATACTGTCTCGAATGGAAAACCACATTGACACATTATGAGATGAGTACAAGTAATTTATGTGAGTACTATGCAGAATTACATACTGTCTCCAATGGAAAACCACACTGATACATTATAAGCTGATTACAAGTAATTTATGTGAGTACTATGCAAAATTGCATACTGTCTCCAATGGAAAGCCACATTGACACATTATGAGATAAGTACAAGTAATTTATATGAGTACTATGCACAATTGCATACTGTCTCGAATGGAAAAACACACTGATACATTATAAGCTGATTACAAGTAATTTATGTGAGTACTATGCAAAATTGCATACTGTCTCCAATGGAAAACCACATTGACACATTATGAGATAAGTACAAGTAATTTATGTGAGTACTATGCAGAATTGCATACTGTCTCCAATGGAAAAACACTCTGACACAGACTGTATAAAGGCAGCATCGGGTACTCTTGACTGGTATCTTTGACGAATGGCAATCTCTTCGTTATATGCCAGCATGCTTATATACTGGCATGTACTATTACCTTTGTACTTATAAAAAGCAATAGCACAAGTTTGTTTCCTATAATGAACAAGAAAAACAGTACTGGTGAATAATGCACAAGATGCAAATAAAACCAACTGGGAATACTGGTTCAAGATTGGGTAGAATGACGATGCACCGAAAATACACATCAAGAACCCAGAGCGCCATAAGCCAACTCCTGATCAGCTTGGTTTAATTGTCTTTCTGCTGTATCAATAACAGCATCAAGACATCTCAAGCATGACTGCAATAATAGCATATCTGCTAAATAAACATTTCATCACAAACTGTAACACCAGGCGACGTGGATTACTTTATCATACGTTTAACCAGCAATAAACACATACTAGTACATATGTACTTAAAAAACATGTGCCCTGTATCACAGTAATCAGCCAGAAGATATATATTTGCAAATGCAGAATAAAGACATGGTGAAAATGTTGAAAACAATGTTGATTCCATATCTAATGAAAATTAATAAGACAATTGGACTTTTCTTTGACATCACTGCCATCATTTCAGTAAGCCAGTGTGAACAGGGTACAAAATAACAAGCTTGCAATAAGTTTAATGGATGGGGAAGCAGACACCATGCTCATGGCTGTATCATGGCAGCACTGTGGAGAGGGGTTGGTTCATTGTCAACACTACCTGAGGATCTGCTAGTAATACCCTTGGATTTCAGACCTGATTTCAGTTGCGAGGATTTTACTAGCCTTTAGCTGAACATGATGTCCTAAAAGCTCCATTAAAAATGATGTCTTGGTTAAATGAAAGCTCAACAAACTCACAAACAATAATAATAATAATAATAATAATAATAATAATAATAATAATAATAATAATAATAATGATACTATAATAATAATAATAATAATAGTAATAATAATAATAATAATTATTATAACAGCAATAATAATAACATTAATAATAATATTAATACTATAATAATAGTAATAATAATAATGTAAATAACAATAATAATAATAATAATAATAATAATGCTTTATTTATCGAGTGTGACTCATTAGTCAAGGACTGATCTTCTTTGAGGCCTTTTTAAGGTGAGAATAACAATGCACATTATATGAAGATGTGATTAATTACAGCAGACCCTGTCTTGACAGACCACCCATTCTGTCATAAAATTATGATGTCTCAAGACAAGTGGTCTCTCATAACAGGTCATAACACTATATAATCATTAAATATGTGCACTGAAAATATGGTATTTCAAGACAGTTGATCTCACATAACAGTGGCCTTTCAAGACGGGTTTTACTGTTATGTGTATTTTAACATGTTTAGTATTAAAATACTAACTTCCATTATCTATTGGAAACACACACATTTTCTATGTAGACCATATTTGAAACAGTTATTTGTCATTGTTGTTGTTGTGGAGTTTAATACCATTTTTCAACACATGAGAAGCTATACCCTGTGGCAGGTATAACTGGTGGAGGAAGAACCTGGGAAGAACCATTGACCAATGAATGGATAGGTCTGAAATGACCAGTTAAGCTCCGCCCCCTTAGAGACTGTTACTACGAACCACAAGGTATAACGGTACCGATTGCGCAAGTCCATGTGGGTGGAGCGTAAGGTGTAGGGGTCCATTTCAATCAGAAATAAATAACAACACAAGCTATGATTGGTGGATTATGTAAGAGTTGTACTTTCTGTTAGGCTTAAAAAATAGTTTAGCCTCTTGGCAACATGTGAATTTATGTTAATTCCTATACAGATCATATTTTGTATTTTTTATGATTTTTTGAAAATGTCATAGACATGACTGAAAATAGGTATGTTGTGACTAGATAACTCATACCCCTGTCTAGTTCCAGCAGAGTTATCTCTCTTAAATGCAATGGAGTACCTGGTTTTGTCATCATCAAATTGACAATCTAACATTGTTCTCTATAACAGTGTGTGAGATGCATGCTAAATTAGGATAGAAAATATATTTATGTCTCTAAATATTAGCATTGAGGTTTCTGGAAAAACAATTGGTACCGTGATACCTAAAAGGTAATACCAGCTTCACAGTGTATCCATAGCACCGAGTATACATAGCCACCATTTATATACTGTCATAGTGTCATTTGGTTAAACAATGGATATTGAGAAGTTTTTGTCTAATATTGACAGACTTTTACATAGAAAATGTATAAAATCTTCAGAAAATAAGACACATTAGCTTTGGAATGAGGCTTTTGTAACTATACCTATAACATATATAGACTGATGGCTTTGTGTCTGTATAGTCAGCTTCAAGATTAGCATACAAGCAAAAAAAATAAGTTATGTAAAGTTAATTTAGTTAATTTTAGCCAAATATTGACTATTTTATGCGCAAAAGATGAAAAATCATGGATAAAAAGCAACTCTCATGTTCTTCTAAAGCATGTCATAGACCAGGAATATAGGACACTCCTGGTCCTCTTGTAGATAGTTCACTTGTATCATAAAGAATGTTCTGGTATGAGTATTTTAGGTAATTTATTAAAGATATGGTATTCCTTCCTATTTTGATTTGAATTGTCCTGCTTTAATTGTCTTTTTTTCTGTTGTAAACTTTTGTGCCTTGAAAAATGAACATGCGATTCCTTAGTTAGATAATCATTCTTGAGGTATCTACTACATATAGAAGCCTGGATTTTAGGTTCTCGCTTTATCAGTAATGCATTTTTGGATAATTTAATTGCATTGAAGTTAATACATGTGTTCTTGAACTCAGCTATATTACATGTATAATATATTGCATAAAATAAAAAGACCACACCTTATGTATATCATTCAGTTATCTCCCTTACACCAGACATACATTTCAATAGATAAAAACCCACAATTTAAGTAAGTTTTTATGAAAATCAAGAGAAGATTTGTGAATTATCATATTAGCCCTTGGTCTTGATGCAAATTGAACTAAAAGTACTTTAATAATTTCTCCCAGTAAAGTTTACAAGTTTGAAAACTGATCAAACACACTTTGTTTGGTTTAGGTATTTTCTGTCTAACAGAAGCCCATTATTGGTAATTTCTTATTTAGAAGAAATATAACTTATACGCATCTATATTATCTACATTATTCACCCTTATATATTAGCTAGGAATGAACACCATGTCACCTGATATTTGGTGCCTGTAAGGGATGTAATAGCACAGGTGCCTTTGAATTGTATTTGCACCTATGGTCCACTGCCGCCCTATATTTTCTAAGATAATACTATCAAGCTCTCACTTCTCATTTTTCTCATTGCTGCTTTTGTCTCCATTAATTACATTATCATTAGCTACATCTCCCATTTAGATACACACTTTCCTCCTTTTTTAAATCCATTGAACTCACTATACTCATTGTTAAACTTGAGCCTTTTTCTGTATTTTAATCCACATTTTCACCTGCAAATTCAACATAACCACTAAGAAAGCTTTTATTTAATTTATTTGGTGTCAGATTGCCTTATTACATCAACTGTATTCACTACACAAAGGAGGGAAGCTTTCAATTTGTATGACAAAGAGGCCGGGTAGCTTGACCTTTGTGTGAGGACTGGGGGTTACTGACCTCATTCATATGCTGACACTGTAAAGTGTTCAAAGCTAAGACTTTATAATTAGATTGGGCCATATCCACCTGTCCCTGTTGTTACTTTCTATGTTCATGAAACAAATATAAGTCCTTTATTTTAGATCAAAAGGTCTCTTTAAGAGTAGAACTGGTACATGCTAAATAATGCGTTGACCTTTGACCTTACTATTAAACAATATGACATAATGTGATTTATCCCCCATCACCTAAGTGAAGTTCGATAAGTGCTAATATGAATAAAACACAACTCATAGCTAAAAGAATTCATTTTATTTCAAAAGATGAGTTTGATAGTGAAGCCAAGGTATGAAAACAAGAGTTCAAACAGCTCCATAACATTTCTATACACAATCATATAAAACATAGCTTAGTACTTCATAAAATTGTTTTTGACAAGCGAGACTAAGTACATTTGTTAGTTATATAGTCCTGAGCTATTTCACAAATTATTGGAAAAATCAAGGTTTGCTATAGGTATAACGGTACCAATTGCGCAAGTCCATGTGGGTGGAGCGTAAGGTGTAGGGGTCCATTTCAATCAGAAATAAATAACAACACAAGCTATGATTGGTGGATTATGTAAGAGTTGTACTTTCTGTTAGGCTTAAAAAATAGTTTAGCCTCTTGGCAACATGTGAATTTATGTTAATTCCTATACAGATCATATTTTGTATTTTTTATGATTTTTTGAAAATGTCATAGACATGACTGAAAATAGGTATGTTGTGACTAGATAACTCATACCCCTGTCTAGTTCCAGCAGAGTTATCTCTCTTAAATGCAATGGAGTACCTGGTTTTGTCATCATAAAATTGACAATCTAACATTGTTCTCTATAACAGTGTGTGAGATGCATGCTAAATTAGGATAGAAAATATATTTATCTCTCCAAATATTAGCATTGAGGTCTATGGAAAAACAATTGGTACCGTGATACCACAAGCTTCTCATTAAAATGGCCGAATCATCATAGAATACATTCACCATGTCAGATGCTCTTTCGCTTATTCCTGATATCATTTCACTTAAATACCTTCCTGATCAAGAAAAACTTTCCAGTAGCAGAAGGGTTTGAACTACTTTACGCAAGGATATATATATATATATATATATATATATATATATATATATATATATATATATATATATATATATATATATATATATATATATATATAAATATATATATATATATATATATATATATATATATATATATATATATATATATATATATATATATATATATATACACACAATATCAAAGGTTTGGAGTTTGGAAATAAGATTCGCACAGCACGAGACGCTATCCAGCTCTGAAGAGAACAAGCCACCGCACCGTCTTCACATCGAAATTACGGAGGAAAAGTGAAGATGCATAATTTTTATGTAAAGGGATGTAAATGTAATGTTTTGTATCTTTTATGATCTATTTTTAATGTTTGAACTGTTTAATACCCTGAAGTAATGGCAACTGTTATAGGTATAACGGTACCAATTGCGCATGTCCAGGTGGGCGGTGCAAAAGGTGTAGGGTCCATTGCAGGCAGTAATAAACAACAAGACAAGCTTTGATTGGTGGATTATGTAAGAGTTGTACTTTCTGTTAGGCTTAAAAAAAAGTTTAGCCTCTTGGCAACATGTGAATTTATGCTAATTCCTAAATAGATCAAATTTTGTATTTTTTATGATTTTTTGAAAATGACTGAAAATAGGTATGTTGTGACTAGATAACTCATACCCCTGTCTAGTTCCAGCAGAGTTATCTCTCTTAAATGCAATGGAGTACCTGGTTTTGTCATCATCAAATTGACAATCTAACATTGTTCTCTATAACAGTGTGAGAGATGCATGCTAAATTAGGATAGAAAATATATTTATCTCTCCAAATATTAGCATTGAGGTCTATGGAAAAAACAATTGGTACCGTGATACCTAAAAGATAATACCAGCTTCACAGTGTATCCATAGTAACGAGTATACATAACCACCACCTCTATACTGTCATAGTGTCATTTGGTTAAACAATGGATATTGAGATGTTTTGGTCTAATATTGGCAGACTTTTACATAGAAAATGTACAAAATAACACACATTAGCTTTGGAATGGGCCTTTTGTAATTATATCTATAGCATATATAGACTGATGGCTTTGTGTCTGTGTAGTCAGCTTCAAGATTAGCATACAAGCAAAAAAATAAGTTATGTAAAGTTAATTTAGTTAATTTTAGCCAAATATTGACTATTTTATGCGCAAAAGATGAAAAATCATGGATAAAAAGCAACTCTCATGTTCTTCTAAAGCATGTCATAGACCAGGAATATAGGACACTCCTGGTCCTCTTGTAGATAGTTCACTTGTATCATAAAGAATGTTCTGGTATGAGTATTCCTTCCTATGGTATTCCTTCCTATTTTGATTTGAATTGTCCTGCTCTAATTGTCTTTTTCTCTGTTGTAAACTTTTGTGCCTTGAAAAATGAACATGCGATTCCTTAGTTAGATAATCATTCTTGAGGTCTCTACTACATATAGAAGCCTGGATTTTAGATTCTCGCTTTATCAGTAATGCATTTTTGGATAATTTAATTGCATTGAAGTTAATACATGTGTTCTTGAACTCATCTATAGTACATGTATAATATATTGCATAAAATAAAAAGACCACACCTTATGTATATCATTCAGTTATCTCCCTTACACCAGACATACATTTCAATAGATAAAAATCCACAATTTAAGTAAGTTTTTATGAAAATCAATAGAAGATTTGTGAAGAATCATATTAGCCCTTGGTCTTGATGCAAATTGAACTAGAAGTACTTTAATAATTTTTCCCAGTAAAGTTTAAAAGTTTGAAAACTGATCCAACATGCTTTGTATGTTTTAGGTATTTTTTTCTGTCTAACAGAAGCCCATTATTGTTAATTTCTTATTTAGAAGAAATATAACTTGTATGCACCTATATTATCTACATTATTCACCCTTTTATATTAGCTAGGAATGAACACCATGTCACCTGATAGTTGGTGTCTGTAAGGGATGTTATAGCACAGTTGTCTTTTTTATTGTCCCTGTACCTATGATCCACTGCCTCCAAATATTGTCCAAGGTAACATAATCAAGCTCTCGCTTCTCATTTTTCTCATTGCTGCTTGTGTCTTCTTTAATTCCAGTATCATTAGCTACATCTCCCATTTAGATACACACTTTTCTCCTGTTTTTAAATCCATTGGACTCACTATACTCATTGTTAAACTTAGCCTTTTTCTGTATATTAGATCACATTTTCACACCCAAATCCATGATAACCACTTAGAAAATCTGTTATCTACTTTATTTGGTGTCAGATTGGCTTATTGCATCAATTGTATGCACTACAGAAAGGAGGGAAGCTTTCTATTTGTATGACAAAGAGGCTGGGTAGCTTGACCTTTGTGTGAGGACTAGAGGTTAGTGACCTCTTGCATATGCAGACAGTGTAAAGTGTTCAAAACTAATACTTTATAATTAGATTGGGCCATGTCCACCTGTCCTTGTTGTTACTTTCTGTGTTAATGAAACAATTATAAGTCCTTTATTTTAGATCAAAATGTCTCTTTAAGAGTAGAACTGGTACATGCTAACTAGTGTGTTGACCTTTGACCTTACTATTAAACAATATGACATAATGTGATTTATCGCATATCACCAAAGTGAAGTTTGATAAGTGCTAATATGAACAAAACACAACTCATAGTTAAAAGAATTCATTTTATTTCAAAACATGAGTTTGATAGTGAAGCAAAAGTATGCAAACAAAAGTTCCAACAGCTCAATAACATTTCTATACACAATCATATAGAACATAGCTTAGTACTTCATAGAATTGTTTTTGACAAGCGAGACTAAGTACACTTGTTAGTTATATAGTCCCGAGCTATTTCACAGATTATTGGAAAAATCAAGGTTTGCTATAGGTATAACGGTACCAATTGCGCATGTCCAGGTGGGCGGTGCAAAAGGTGTAGGGTCCATTGCAGGCAGTAATAAACAACAAGACAAGCTTTGATTGGTGGATTATGTAAGAGTTGTACTTTCTGTTAGGCTTAAAAAAAAGTTTAGCCTCTTGGCAACATGTGAATTTATGCTAATTCCTAAATAGATCAAATTTTGTATTTTTTATGATTTTTTGAAAATGACTGAAAATAGGTATGTTGTGACTAGATAACTCATACCCCTGTCTAGTTCCAGCAGAGTTATCTCTCTTAAATGCAATGGAGTACCTGGTTTTGTCATCATCAAATTGACAATCTAACATTGTTCTCTATAACAGTGTGAGAGATGCATGCTAAATTAGGATAGAAAATATATTTATCTCTCCAAATATTAGCATTGAGGTCTATGGAAAAACAATTGGTACCGTGATACCTATAGCACAAGTCATCCAGGTCATGTAGGCGATCGGTACCGACTATTTAAGTAATGTAGCTTATTTTTTACAATTTGGTTTCACATACATTAAAATGGCGAGCATTCATTTTATCTGGATCCTCAAACATCCATAATCCTTTCAGAAAGTCATTATTTACACACTGTTCAAGATGTACAAACGACAAAAACAAAATTACGTAACTGGATACATTTGGATGAGATCAGCTCACATAACCTGGAATCTCAGACAGCAGCACGTCGTGGTTGCTGTAGACTGACAGAGAGTAGGAAACAGAAGCCAGTGGTTTGCCAGACAGGTATAAGCAAAAGGTATGAATTTAAAATAATAATAATTTACCAACAGAAATACTTGTTTAAATATCTGGTTATAGATCGAACATGGAGTTAACTTTTTATTACTTCCAGATTAAAATAAACACAACAAATAATATAGCTTTAATACTTTGTTTTTATTCGCCATCATGATATAACATACTTGAATTGATACGTAATAGAAAAATGTTCATGTAAATCTACCATACAATGTCATCAAATTGAACAAGTAATAAGGTGTGCATTGAAAATATGGGCAAAAATTATAGATGATGGAGTCAGAAAACGTATAAAACGACTATATCCATCCTTTCCGGATATCTCTCATCTATATTGCATGATGCCCATGCACACAGAAGTAACAATTTTAAATGTATACCAAAAATCATGAAAGTCTGTAATGCAGCTCAATTCTCACCACACGTTTGTTTGTGGATAAAACATGGCGGATGTTACCGTAGCACCAGACGCTCTTATCCAATTGGTCAACATCGGTGGATTTAATTGACAGGTCGGATCTATGCATGGGAAGCTACTTGTAAGTTTTACCAACTATACACATTTGTCAAGCCCAAGACTTGAACCCATGCTGACAGGTGTAATGGCAGTGATCTGTAATGGTGTGCATTTTAGACCACCCGGCCATCCAGGGTCCAACATACCTTTGTGAAACTTCTTTGATGAATCATCAGTCTCGTGACCTATGTGGTCATTGAGGCACATGCGCTAATGCCTGTGTCTCCGCTAAGGTTTTCCTGGTCCATTCTGTGATATTGTCAGTCCACTATTTTTTCTATCTACGTCTTCTTCTGCCACTCTGGACGCTCCCTTTCAGTACTGTTGTGGATAGACTGTTGGCTCTAGTGACTTGGTAATACCATTTCAGCTTTCTCTTTTTGACAGTGGTAAAGAGGTCTTCATACTGGCCTACTTGGTGCCTGATTGTATTATGCAGTTCTTCATTTGTGATGTGGTACATGTACGAGATTCAAAGGATGGTTCTGTAGCATCTAATTACAAGTGCCTGGATTCTTCGTTTTAATTTGGCTGTCGGGTCCAGGCCTCACATGAATACAAAGAGATTGAGATGACTAATGCTCTGAATAATCTGATTTTAGTTTTCAGACAGATATTATCTCTCCAGATGGGTCTTAGCTTTGACATAGCTGCCGTTGTTTGTTCTGCTCGTGACAAACTTTATACTCTTGATCCCTCATCGGTGATTATGGAACCAGTATGTTTGAACTAGCCTACTCTTTCCAGTTCCTGTCCTTTGACTTTAATCTTGGCTGAGATTTGTTTGCCACTATTTGTCTTCATCTTTGTCTTTTCGGCGCTTATCTCCATGTCAAATCTGGAAGATGTTTCATCCAGGTACTTCACTAAGGTGGAAAGCTCGTTTGCTTGTCAGCCCATCAAGGTCGTCTGCAAAGCTGACATTGGTTATGTTACACCCTCCAATGCTGACTGTCCCACAGCAGGTTTCCAGGGTTTCGCTCATGATGCGTTCTAAGTAGATGTTGAAAAGCGTGGGTGACAGGAGACAGCCTTGACGTACTCCAACTGTTGTCTTGAACCAGTCCCCCACATAACCTTGAGCAATTACTGCACTGGTAGCCTTGGCATACAGCTGCCTGATGGTATTGGTAAACTTTTGACTCATGCTGCGCTTTTTCATTGTGTCCCACAATGCCTCATACCACACTCTGTCAAAATCCTTTTTGGAATATATCAACACATGGGGGGTGTATTGTTGATGTTGCGAGTACGTTTCATACAGAACCCCGAGACTGAATATTTGTTCTGTTGTGCTTTTTCCACTTCGTAACCCTGTCTGTTCTTCAGCGATTTTTTCTTCTGCTTTTGGGTTCAGTCTGTTCAAGATAATCTTCAGCATCGGCCTTACTAGCATGGTTGATACATCTGATAGTTCTGTAATTTTGGCACAGCTGGAGATCGCTTTTCTGGGGGAGTGTTATAATTAGTGACTGGGTCTACTGTGTTGGCCATTCACCTGTCTGCCAGATCTTGTTGCAGAGTTTTGTTAGTAGGTATATCAGAGTCCTCCCTTACCCGTATTCTTGATAAGTTCAGCTGGGATGTTGTCTACTCCGGCTGCCTTCCTATTCTTCAGTGATAGATGAATTCAAGGTTGAAACTAAGAGAGGAGACATGCTATTTAGCTCAATGTATCAATCAAAAATTGAGTTTTAAAAAAATCAAGCTAGAGTAATCAGATTTGTTAACAGTTTCCTTATCATAAAACCAATAAATGTATGTCAAACACTACACGACCTCTACTGACAATGTGATTTATGTCACAATAAACATTTTATGGATTAAGAGTTAAATCAAGATTACATGCAGCATATTTAGGTGAGTAACTTTAAACTAGTTTCAGAAGTTTTAATACATCACTGCTTTCCATGTGTGAAAATCCATACTAATTCTGCATTATTTGCAGTGATACATAAGGGCATTTTCTTTGTAAGCTGCATGCATGCATGGACTGGATTGTTTCAGCCTGAGTGTAGACGAAATGACTACAGGCATGATAGATGGAACATGGTTAAAACAACAAGCAATAACTGTGCTGGTGCTGTAAGTTTGCATGCATAACTTTACCCCACCTTTGTAAGTGTTTGTGTCCACTTGTTCATTTGCAGTCAAGTTTTAACAAAATGGGGCACTGAAGCAGCATCTATGAGAATCAATACTATTGAAGGTTCGTTACATGACTTACAAAGCTGTGTGTATGTCTTGTGGCCATCTTTGAAAACTAGAAACATAGTCTCGTCAATCTTTGTTACATGACCAGGCCTTGAGTCTGCATTTGGCAGTGCTGGTCGTAGTCCATTTTCATTTTACCAACAAACTTGCCCAGCCGCTTAAAGCAATACTTGTTTGTATTGTTCTATCACTGTTAAGCTACATGCATGTCCAAAGCCATATATTCAATTCTTTGACAACAATGTCTCAATATTACCAAAACAAAAATTGGTTAAAAAAGCAAAAATCAAGAGTGTCAGATGATACAGAATGGAAATACAGCACCTATTATTCTGAGATTCGCATTATGATATTACTGTTGCAATATATAATTTATTAAGTTGATTTTGCAAGTTATACAGAATCTGGCCCTAAAAACCTGAAACATTCATATCATTGTAACAGGTGCTTAATGTTTCCCTCAGTCCATTTTAGGATGTCATTTTAATAGTTGTATGTCCATGTCAGCCAAGTATATTACATTCTCTCAATCTATTTCCAAAACATTTTCTTGGTTGCAAATGCACGAGCCAAAATTATTAGGATATTCGTTCTGTCCACTGATTAAAATATTGATGCATAAACCGTGATAAAAGATAATTTCATACAAAATAATTTCATTTAATTCTACGTCGTGTGGAATCTGAATTCATTATTTCATTATTGGGTTTCAATCATATTATTTCATGATACATCATTTCATATCACACCACATCATTTGAAATCTGAATCATGAATTCATAATTCCATTAGTTAATACCACGTCATTTGGAATCTGAATTCATCATTCCATTAGTTAATACCACGACATTTGGAATCTGAACTCATAATTCCATTAGTTAATACCACGTCATTTGGAATCTAAATTCATCATTCTGTTTCGTTCATTAAATCATTTCACATGACACCACATCATTGGGGAATCTAGATTTATCATTTAATTGTTGGGTTAAATCATTTGATTTCATAGTACATCATTTGATTAATGCATTTTTAGCAGTGACGGCTGCCCATATTTAATCTCTCGACTCGACCAATGGACAAACATTGCTTAAGTATAGAGATATAAATGCATGTTAAAATTCTTAAACAGCTTTGTAATGTCTACTGAAGGAGGACGGTACGTGCTGACAACGGCATTAGCGAGGAAGAAAACCACATCAAACAAAAAGACAATGTGAAGAACGGTCAACTACGCCGAACGCCAAATGCAAAATATTATCTGAAAGTCGGTAGCGTTGTTACTCGGTTAAACGTACAGGAATAAATATACCTCAGTCATTCGAACAGTATATATTTAATGTCTTATAAATCAATATATTATTATTACTATTATAATATTCTTTCAAGTCAATACAATGTATGTGCACTTGTACGTCTTATCACGATATCGTTATCATTTTACAAATCATTAACATTTCCACCGCTCCAGTGGCCTAGTGGTTAAAGCGTCCTACAGGCAAGCGGGAGGTCGTGGGTTCGATCCCTGCTCGAATCATACCAAAGACTTACAAAACTGATACTAATAGCTGTCTGGCTTGGAGCCCAGCATTAAGAGGTTAGTGTTAGGACTGGTCGGCCTGATGTCAGGATAATGTGACTGGGTGGGACATCATGCTTAATGTCTGCGACATGATGCCCCCGTGCTAGACATCACTATAAGCTGCCTAACAGCAGACATCGTAGCGACATGACTGAAATATTGTTAAAGCTACGTTAAAAATCCAAATCACACACACTTAACATTTCCCGTTTTTATAGTGTGTAATGCAATAGTTTTGATAATGTGCAACTGTATGCAGTCCACTCATTAATCATATGTTACGTATGAAAATAACAATAAAAAGTAATAATAATGTTTTATAAATGAATTTAATATGGTACACAATTTCATTGTAATTCATATTGCTTTCCGTTCCCCCTCCCCTCTCAATGATAAGGAACAAAATACGCATAAATCTGTAGTGAGAGAAAAAGACTTTGGGTGAATAAAATCCTTGAAAGTGAACTTACACCAAGAAATCCATAGGGATATGATACGTCGTAACGGTATGTGGACACTTTCTTTGGATTTACCTAAAGTGTTTATATAATCAATGATACAAAGTTGCAAAATTTGTCGACATTATAAGGTAAATTTGTCCGGTACGTGGTACACGTACTGTGATGTGTTTTGCTGTTGTTGTTGATTCTTATACATAGTATAATGTTCTGAAAACGATTGTAAGTAATTAAATATTTAAAAAGTCTAAAGCCCCCTCCCCTCTTTTTCTCTCTTTCTCTATGGACCCTCGTTGCAAGATTAAGGCAACACTCTACGAAAAGGCGAGCATAGATGAGTTTCGCCTTTGTCATCCCACAATGTCTCTGGACTTGTAAATGATGGCAAAAGTCAAGTCAAACAGATCAGAGAGAGAGAGAGAGAGAGAGAGAGAGAGAGAGAGAGAGAGAGAGAGAGAGAGAGAGAGAGAGAGAGAGAGAGACTGTTTGCCTTTGTGTGTATTTGTGACTTGAATTTTATATGTAAGGGATTTTGACTGCAGTGGTGAAAATAAAGGTTAATTCTCTAGACTGGATTAATGACATGGTCGTCCAAGAGTTATGCTTTGGTACGTTACTGTCTTTTGAATGCATAAGTGTAGTTTTGTAGTCTTCTTGCAATTCTGAAGCGATACAGGACGCGTGAGAAAAGTCGAATCGAGCGAAGGGTTGTGGACGCAGTTGCACTCCTTGTGTTTATTTATTTACATGTGAATAAAATGCGTCTCCAGATAACAAGACACTCCCTTCTCGATCATTCAAATGTACGATTTACCAGTCTTTGTCATGAATATTGTACATAGCGTCACACAATTTAATCCACACTATTTTAAATTTTAATACAGACTATTTGGCTGAAGGAACACTTATGCAGCTTTGACCTGAACTCACTAAAACTAAACCGTGCCATCATACAAAATAAATTTTTGGTGTGTTTAATATTGAAGAGATCTTATAATGCATTGGTTTATTAATGAAGGGGATTGCACTAGGGTGGCACATATTTGTTCACCAACGTTAAAAATGTGTTGTTTTTTTTGTGGGATATTTTAAATTCTAAACCATAGTCTTAACGGAAGAATGGCATGCAGATCTTTGATTATTTCATTTTAGAAAAGAGTACACATTCAGTGTATTTTTACACAACTCTGACAATTCAGCTTCTTCAAACTCCTGGACGTACATTTTTACCTATACATACATTATATAAAGATTCAACATTATTATTTTAATTTGGTTTATTAATATGGATATAAACTATATGTATGAGGTGAGATTAATGTAGTATTTAGATTGAATTGATTTCTTTTTAGAATCAAAATGAATACTTATGGAATGTCCCCTATTTGATTGTATAATTTCTAACACTGTGTTTATGTGTGTGTCCCGGTTCTGATGGTAAAGATTCCTTCACAGTTTTTCTTGGAAATGAACCACAAGTCAGTTTGAAATTACATGTATGTATCAAATGCATCGTAAAATAGTTCTTTGTCCCTCATAATCTGTTTTCCCAAAAATATTCCCGTTTTGATGATAAAAATCATATGTCCCCGTTTTGTAGGTTTTACAAGAATGTGTGTGTGAGAGAGAGAGAGAGAGAGAGAGAGAGAGAGAGAGAGAGAGAGAGAGAGAGAGAGAGAGAGAGAGAGAGAGAGAGAGAGATGTAATAGTAGGAGTCGATGTTGTTCTCAGATATCACACTAAGACAGACTTTTTGTCTTACGACCATAATATTTCTCCAAATACCTTAGTAGCAGCAGAAATATGTCCGAAATATAGTTCAAGGGACATAATTCTGTTATTTCATGGAAACATATACAGACCAAGTTATGTCGCCTAATCGTTCATACTAATATTCCAGTGATATTTGTTAGCAACAATTTCAGGAAATGAATCATCCTCTGGATAATCAAAATCGTTGGGTAAAACCCTCATGAATTACTTTTTTAGTGACAAGATCTAACAACACAGCTTTGATTATATAAAATAAAGCTATGTTCTTATGTATCAAATGTAAATAAAATTAAACAGACGGTGGCAGCCCGAAACTTAAATACACGGTGTTAGTAATAAATTGTGAAGCGACTTAAATACACATACTACCGTTTCAGAGGGGGTGGGGGGTGGGGGCCTAGTGGATATAAGCTTTCAGAGACTTGTGAACCAAATATCGAAGTAACCATATTAAAACATGTTTTGACAGAAAATTTAGTGCGTTTGAATGAACACTGAGTATGTTCCCACCTCTCGATTTTACCCAATATTCACAGTACAAAACTACCATATCTACATCAGACATAAGAAGCTTTGCAAACGCAGTTAAATATCAACTTCAGGATGCAGTACATAGTCATCGTAATGGATTGTATAATTTGAAAAAGCACGAGTTGTGGGGAGCATTGATGTAGTACCTTGTTATGTAGGGAACCCAAAAGGACCCATATTATTTTCGACCACAGCTCATTAAAAGAATTAATGGCTCCCATATATCTAATTTATTTTGAATTTCCAAAACATTTGCATGCATCTTCATGTGTGGTATCTTTTAAGTTTAAAATTTTTCCATGGGTCATTTAGCAGAAATGTGGTGAGCTACCTAGTAATATTTTATCGTACGACCAGGATACAAATATGCGGGATTAAAATGTGCTGTTACACACATCTCGCTAACACGATCTACCAACGATAATTGGTTAACTGTTGTATTATTTTAATAGTAAATATGAAAAAATCATTTCTTTCAAAAAATGATAAGCATGCAGTAAAATGTATCAATTAATAATTAAAAAATACGTTTGTTTATACTGGCTGAATAAAACGAAAGTGTTCTCCACAAATGGCGGCTAAGCGAGAGGAGTGCAGTATTTGTATGGATGATTTTAAGAGTCCTAAGTTAATACCCTGTCACCATACCTTTTGTCACAAGTGTCTGGAGGATTACGTACGTGCTAACCTTCGCAATGGTCGATTTGACTGTCCCCTCTGCAGGAAAAGTGTCAAATTACCAAACCAAGGCGTGTCAGGTTTCCAGGCGAACTTTTATATCGATGCTGATAATGAGCAAAATACTAAAAAGATGAGCTGTGACCTCTGTGGCCCCAAAACTGTAGCATTTAGTAGATGTTTGGATTGCGAAGAGAATTTGTGTCAGTCATGTTGCCATGGCCATGAGAAATCGAAAGCGTCCAAGCATCACAAAATCAGCGATTTGGGAACTTTGGATCCTGAAATGAAAGGCAAGATTCGACAACGAATATTCTGTGATGAGCATCCGGATGAAGAAATTAAGCTGGTTTGCCAAACTTGTAACGTCCTTATTTGTGTATTGTGCAAAGCGATTAGTCACGAAAATCATCCCTCGCAAACAGTCGCTAACGCTGCTGCCGATCTTAAAAGAACCATTGAGGTTACAATGAATAAATGCACTGAAAGGTTGAAGCTTCTTAATGTGACGGCAAAAAACGGCGAAGAATATGAGAGGAAGATAAATGAACTAGAAAAGAAAGAAATGGAAGCCATTGAACTACAACATGTTAAATTTATTGAGGCCATCAACCAGAAAGTTGGGGAAACGAAGGCCAAAATACAACGCGCTTACGAGAACCTTAGAAGTCAATATACATATCAAATATCCAAAGTGCGAGATGAAATAAAACTTTGCTGCGTTGGGAATGAAAACGCTACACAGATAATCAATCAAGACACACTCACCGACATAATTAAAAAAGGTCCAGATCTTGAACAACGACTTTCCAAGGTCTCATCGAGGCCAAATCAAACGATTAATACAACACTGCCGAACGCACTGTTTGTACCAGCAGAAATTAAGCCTAGCGAACTGATTTCCTTGATTTTAACTGCAGAAGAAGATTGGGTATGTGTAACAAATAAAACTACACGAAGGAAACACCACTTATCCGAGCTACTTTTATTGTAAATGCTGTATTATTTATATTAATTTGCCTTATTCAATTTGTAAAAACATGTCATTCTCATAAGTTATCTCAGTCATTCCCATAATTGTAAACAGTTTTTATATGTTGATAGGCAATCTAAATTGAAGTTGTTTTTCTTGTAGAATATTCTGATAATCACAATCTAATAAAGAGAAAAAGTATAATTTCCTCAAAATATATATGACTGTAAAAAGAAAATGATTCATGACAAAATTACATTATACGCATGTATACTAGACTGTTTCGCATAGGTGTCATTAGTGTGAAGTTCGTTTTGATGGGATTAATTGTGCGGGATTTAATTCTAATTTTAGCAAACGATAGGCTATTAATGGTGACCAGTATAATTGGTGGGTGGGGAAAAACCAGGGGAAGACCTCAGACAGGACCACATGAAGCCATTGGCAAGCTTTCTCACATACCCCACGTTGTCGAAGCCGTGAGCACAGAGATGATATGTGAGTTATCTTTAAAGGTGCGTGCTTTACAACACTGGGACATTCGGGATCCCTTCTGAGCTTTCAAACTTTTTTTTTGTTAGAAGAGGGTCATTCTGTTTTGTATAATAGTCATGCTTAATGAGGAAGATTCAACTGCAACGAATGTTTCCTATTCTGGCTTTAACCTGGAGGGGATGGGTATGGAAACTTGATATGGATGATGGATATCGATGTGCGGTGCCAAGCATCCAAAATTATTTCTTAATAAAAACTCAATTTTTGTGATGGGTTCAATATCTAGTAAAAAAGAGATACAAAAATTTGCCACAAGAAAAAAAAAAAAGGAGACCATTATTCGTATTGCTCTACAAATGTTAAATATGTCATAGTAATTTCTTTTTCAGTAATTGAAATTTTGAAACGTTGTACATACCTCAAAATTGCACATGCTGTTGCAAGAATCGCGTTTGCATCCAACAAAGACACGTACGAAGATGCACTATTCTCTTCGTTTCTTTGCAGACTGTTGCTTAATTTCTTAAAGCTAAGTTAAAAATCCAAATCACACACACACGCACACAAACTTGTATCGACCAGAGATATAAAACCAAACAGTTACAGTAAAATGATAATATGGTAACGGTAATATATAAAGCTTCCCTATCAAAGGGGAATGTAAACGTAAATAGTGTATGTTAATGAAGACATATGAAAATGTATTGAAACTAAAAGACAGTTTAAACATTACTCAAAACTTTTCAATATGATAGCATAATAGCTTATAATAAATGTTTACTTTTTTAAGGAATTCAAATAATACAAGAGGCGTTATTTGTATCAAAGATTTCTTCCATGTCATGCACATTGTAGTACGGTTCGCGCGCAGGTTGGAGGTCAAAACGCTCTATCATAAAGTGAATGGTTCTTTGCAAGAAACGCACTCTGGTGGGTTGTCGCCTTTAGCATGTGGGAGTGGGCTTTATAAGTATGACCAATTCTAATACTTGCAATGAATACCTCCTCCCTACGGATGGTTCTATTGGAGTTGGCTTGATTGCATGAAGTCTGTCATTCACTGCACCATTCCACGATGCAAGCCACTTCTGACGTAAAGACTCTTAGCTGCTAGGTGTAAACTCAGATGGTTCTTTGGGATAGGGCTATTCTAGCCGAGCGGTCTTCTTTATCATTACCTCACTGAGAGTGAGTCAGAGAAGATGATGGTGTTTAAAATACGTATGTTTTCAATATATTGCAGAGCTGTTGCTCTGATTTCGAGTGAAAATATTGATGTACCATTTAGCAAGCGAACTTGCTGTGTGTTTTACACTATTGAAGGCTGCATCTGCCTTTTCCTCATCCTCTGATCCGTCAGCATAAATTCTTGGTAGCTTTTAAATTCGGTGAGGAGTTCATGATAAAATTTGTGGAAGATAGAAGGATTTGTCTCTGATGTTAGTTCCATCGTGTAGCGTAAAGTGTACTTTTCGTTAAGTAGCCAGCGCGGTGTTTCGGAGACGACCGTTTTCTGAATTGTACAAAGATCAATTATGTTACTGTCAAGGCTGGATGATACTCTAATGCCAAAGGAATGTATGCCATTTGGTTTCTGTTCGGATAATGTTTTGTAATTTGGTTGAAAAACAGGGTTTGATCTTAATTTGAGAGCACACTGTGCGCAAAGCATTTCGCTACGATGCGATAAAGGTGGTTCGGTCGCTTCAGCGAGAAGGCTTTCACTAGGAGATGTCTTAAATGCTCCCAGAGCAAGTCTTATTCATTGATGGTGAATGTCAAGCATCTTTCGATATGACTTCCTAGCTGAACCATAAACAACGCAACCATAGTGCAGTTTAGAGCGAATTAACGTTCTGTATAAATCGAAAATGATTTTTCTGTCAGCATTCCAGTGTGCGATACTACTTTAAGTAGCTCCAGCATTTAGCTGTGGAAAAAAGTTAGTTTTGTTTCGAAGATAATACCTATAACTATATTTCCTCAACCACTTGAATAGGTGTTCCATCCAACGTGAGTTTAGGTCCATCGTGATGTCTTCGTATCTGACAAAAATGCATACATACCGTTTTTTATTTCGAGTTTTTGAAACCGTTAATACTGGTCCAATTTTGAATCTTGTTGATATTTTGTTATAGTCGTCTTTTATCTCTATGCATGTGTTTTGATCGATAATATATTAGAAAACCATCAACGTACATGGAGCTATCCACAGCAGGGACCAAACACTTGGTGATGCTATTGATTTTGATGTTTATAAGCGTCACAGATACAATACTGCCATGGGGTACACCCATGTAACTACATTGAATTCTCACTCTCCTCTCTCTAAGTAAAAGTTTGATATAAAAGAGGGCAGACGGTCTTTTATACCCATATTGTGCAAGGCATTTAGTATGCCGTACTTCCACGTCGTGTCATAGGCCTTTTCTAAATCAAAGAAAACTGTTACTAAATGTTCCTTCTTGATATATGTGTCCCAATTATTTCCATTCAAACCAGATGATCATTGATGCTACGGCCATTACGAAAGCCACTTTGGAAAGGAGATATTAAATTGTTAGTTTCTGAGTACCATACAAGCCGGGATTGATCATTCGTTTCATTGTGTGAACACACAGCTTATCAGTGGAATCGGTCGATTGTTGGTAGGATCAGCGGTTTCTTTACCTGTTTTGGGAACTGGTATTACTATTGGTTCTTTCAAGATCTTAGGTACATGACCAATAATCCATAAATCATTAACGTGTTTTAAAAGAGATCTTGATGATGCTGGAAAGTGTTTAAAAAACTGGAAATGTATTCGTCAGGCTCAGCGGATGTATCCAGGGCCAGTCTAAAGCCCCCTTAAGCTCCAATAGTTAGAACAGATGGTTATAACTTTCCGAGTTGTTGGATGTGAATTTTAAATGTGACTTTTCTTTTGATTTTTTTAATCTTCTGAAGGCTTTTGAATAATTAGATGATGAGGAATATTTAGAGAAACTGTCAACAAGAATATTTGCTATGTCACGTTTTGAACTAAAAGTGTTATTATTAAGTTTCAGATGTCGGAGAGAAATGCGTTTTCTCATTCCATTTAATTTGAGGAAAGTGTCCCCAACTTTCCTAATAGAAGAAGGAGAGGTTAAATAAGAAACTTGTGTCTTCCATGATGCTTGTTTGCTTTCGTTAATTGTGCGGCGAGCATTGGGCCAGAGAATACGTTATGTACTTAAATTTTTGGGCGTCAGACGATTATTACATTTTTTCAATGCTTCTCGGCGTTGCGGTAAAGATTCCTTATATTCTCTGGTGACCCAAGGTTTTTGGGTTCTTTTTCAGTTCGGTGAGGACATGGGGATGGACTCTTCTGCAATCTCGATTAAATTTTAGAAGTAAAATGCTTAATATGGTCATTAACTTTGAAAACTGTATCCTCATTCAGCCGATTATTACAGAGGGTTTGTGGAGTAGATTCATCATTTGTTGAGTTCATTTTTTCATGGGAGATTGGAAATTGATCACTGCTCTGAAGGTCATCAGTAACCTTCCTATCATAGTCCAAAAGCAGCGAAGGAGAACAAATTTTCAAATCGATACACGTATATGTAGCTATTCCTGGGTGTAATTACGCCGGTGATTTGCTGTTATATAGACGCAAATCGTGTCATGAAATAAAGTCTTCTACTTTATGGTCGGTATCACTTACGTGATTTAATCCCCATATAATAATATGGGCATTAAAATAACACGAGTAAACAAATGGCATGCGAAGTTGTTTAACAAGATTATCTAATTCTTTTGGTACTAGGTTGTTGTCTGGTGGTATGTAAATATAATAAGTGCTAATCACTCGATATAGAGCGAAGCTTACAGCAATGGCGTACAATTTGTGTTTAAAGTGATGACACCATGAGGGCTCTATTTTTTAACAGCATCAGAAACTCCTTCTGAGGCCCTATCAACAGTTTTAATGTAGGTGTTAAACAGGGAGTAGTTTTTAAGTGTGATGTTGTCCTTTAGTTTTTAAGTGTGATGTTGTCCTTTATTTTCAAGAATGTTTCCTGAAGGCATATTACTACAAGGTCATGTTCAATTAAATGCAGGAAAATATGATTGTACTTTGCTTTACGTCCTCGACAGTTCCATTGTATGACGGTATACTTCATTTTAAGTTTAAATTGAAGATTGTGAAGCTAGATTAGAAATTTTACTGAGGTAATCTAAACGGTTATTTCTCTGGAGGAAGTTCTGGTGTGTATGTTTTGTTGGTGGATCTGAAGCCACCTCGAGTTCATGGATCAGTTTATTCTGCATCCATGCTCTCAATGTCTCCAAACGTGATATAGGTTGATGGGGTTATCTGACCCCGTTTGCTGCTTATTTCCTTGAGATTTCTTTTTATTCCTTGGCGATTTCGGTTGTGTGTTGTTATTAAAACTAGCTTGAGTAGATGCCGTGTTTTTCTGTCGTTTGTAACGGTGGTGGGAGTGTTAGTGGTTTATGTTGAATCGGGTGCATCTGCCAGTGTATGAGCGTCCGTCGTTGTTTTGAGATGGTTTTCGTCTGTACAAGTTTTCTGGCCTCTGGATAGGGAGTGTTAGAATTCTACTTTACCCTCTGTATTTCCTTCTCCTGCTTCTAAGTATCGTAATCATTGGAATTAGCGTGATGTTCGTTTACACGATGCGGAGTCGCTATTCAATCAGATTCTAGATGAGAATCATCTCCGCATCGGACACA
This sequence comes from Unio delphinus, assembly GCA_029339505.1. Classification (NCBI taxonomy): domain Eukaryota; kingdom Metazoa; phylum Mollusca; class Bivalvia; order Unionida; family Unionidae; genus Unio; species Unio delphinus. Next base: position 10,518,717 of record JAQISU010000087.1, read on the forward strand.
TATACTTGTTTGTTTTATACTGCCATGTATCTGACACTTTTGGCAGCGAAGGAGGTTTGGAATGTAGATCTCAACCTCCCTTGCAAAAAAGCCAACTTTTACCACTTTGGGTCCTGTTGGTTTGCTGAAGGTAAGTACAGTGGTGTTGGTGTTCAGCAGATTGTTATTACGTGTAATACGTATTCTAAAGACTAGAGTGACACCTCCGTTTTTCATCCTTTAAATGATCTCTATGTCACTGACTCCAACCGGGGCACGACAGCGTAACACGCCTTCGGACGTATTGAGTGTCGTGTGAGCGAATGAGGTCACTGGAATATCGAAGGAAGTTTTCATTTTCCTGATATTTTCTGTTTCATCTTGTCTCTCACACTCAGCAAGATGGCAACCCTATTTCAATTCTTTGACACTTTGGTGTACCGATCAATCCTGTAATTGTTTTTTCGATGACAAACGGAAATATTGAGTAAAGCGGTTTGTTAGCATCTTTAGATTGTATAACCATGACGCATGGACATGACGCGTGGAAATGACTACACTACATGGTTCGTCAGCCGAGCCAGATAGTGTCCTGCTACGTTTGGTTTTTCTTGTTGGAGATTTCCATGTTGGCCTGTTACAAATTCAGCACCCGTGCACCCCGCCCAACATAGAGCTCAACATGATTACACTTTTCAAGTGCCAGAGATATATACTCAGTGGATAAAATGACCTATGACTGACCCGTGAAGTCACCACCTTCTAGGCTCGATAAAATTATCTCCTGATTGACCATTTACGCCACCGCCATCTAGAAAGTCTTCGAAGACTTGGAAAGGGGCAGCTTACGTTATAGACTGTAGGGGAAACGTTGATATTAAAGAGATACAAGGAGAAAGATAAAGAAGGTGACCTGGTAAATAAAGACTTCTTAGGGCTTGACGCGACTAAGGATTTATCAAGGCCCATCCCGACCACCCGTCTAGGAGAATTAGAGGCCAAAACAGTCTGTTGCATCGGAAAGCCTATTCTTAAATACCAGGATCCTTTGCTGCCCCGACACGGGATGCAACCCATGTCAAACAGGTTGCATCTACTTAGTCGTCTAGTACGACACGATGTGAGAAACGACGGGCAGATTCTAAAACATCGGTATCGCAGGGAGGTCGCAAAATGACAAGGATTTAAAATAAGTTTTTATATGTATGTGTAACTTCCAATGCGACAATATCCTCGATGTGTTAATTTCTAGTCTGTTCCTCACTCATTTGAACGTTTGGATCAAAGTGCAAAATCTCTTTCAAGAGAGATAGGAATGAAAATGATTAAACGTCAACCCAACAGTCATGAATTACAAGGCCCTAAGAGTAAAGACCTATGATGATTTCGATATTATACACAGAGATATCTGTTTATTTTCTGCACAGACGTTGATAATAAAAATGCATGTTCTCAGCAAAGTGCATTTGTGTCTGTATTGTGAGAAACTAAATAATGGCGGAGCTCTTTAATATTTTATTTCCATGTTTGTTCTCCACCCCAATCTAGGAAACGAAATGATTAAGGGAGATTGCTGTCCTGCAGGGGCATTCCAAAATACTGACTAGTAACTGCTGAGAAGATTTATGAACATTTAGCTATTGGACATGTTGACATTAATTATAATCATTTTCATGCACATTTGTTCCGTTGCCTCTTAAAATACACCACTCTTCATTGCACGGTATCAGAACCAACAAGTTGAACAGAGGGATGTGCATTACACTTTGTAAACCGAATCTGCTAAGATTACTAAGAGCTAACTTTTGTGATAGCAAAACCAGCAATGAAGTAATGTTTGATGTAGTTGAAAGACGAATTGCAAATCTAAGCAATGCTCATATTCTCCTTTCTCGTTAATGTCAGATATTCTTTACAAAAGATCTTGATTCTACTTGATTGCTTACTAATGGTGATATTTATAATCCTTATTTATTTGTGACAGTTGATTTTAAACTATGTGCTCGTAGGAAAGATCAAAGTAGTGTAGTATTTCACACTAAATTAGTCATAGTTGTATAAGCTAGTCACATATGATTTGTCAATAGAAATTACGTAGCGGTTATGAGAACGATATAAGATACACGATACAATCTTTCAGACCTTACCATTTGGATAAAAAGTCACGTTTTCTCATTTTGAAATGTTTGGCAAATCACATTAATATCATGTGTCAAGACTCTTTTAAGATTTATTGCAATCCATTTGATGCCGGATTATCATTAAATTAGTCATAGTTGTGTAAGCTAGTCACATATGATTTGTCAATAGAAATTACGTAGTGGTTATGAGAAAGATATAAGGTACACGATACAATCTTTCGGACATTACCATTTGGATAAAAAGTCACGTTTTCTCATCTTTAAATGTTTGGCAAATCACATTAATATCTTGTGTCAAAACTTTTTTAAGATTTATTGCAATCCATTTGATGCCGGAGTATCATTTGAAGTGAAAAATAACACATACCATAGCGTGGTTTCCAAAACTGTACATCCATTAACCCATTCTTCCTTGCGATAGTTTGTAGTAGACATGAACTATTATGATTATCTTACGTACATGTTTGACTTGAACTTTCGTCTTTATTTGGTGAAGATATACATTTTATACGAGAAAGTCGAATGTGCTTTATAGTTATATGTTTTGTTTAAAAAAGCACTAATTGTACGTTTTCTTTCTTTTTCAGAGGGTAAGTAGATACATTGACGATGAACATTAATTGTGACTATAAGTAAGTAAATATACGTAATAACTTCAGCAATTTAGGATCAGTGGAAGAAACAGAGAACAGTTGTGTTTGTGCTTGTGATCTTCCGTAAATGATTGTGATTTGATACAGGGAGATTTGTGTTCAATTTCTGCAGAGATTTTGATAGAAAATGCATGTTCTAAACAAAGTTCGTTTGTGTCTCTTTTTGTGAGGATATCGTAAGGAGAAGCTCTTTAATATTTAATTTTCACGTTGGTTTTTCACCCCATCTACTTATGACGACATGAGAAAGACGTCTGCCACAACTCATAGGGAATGAAATAATTAAGGACGATTGCAACAATGGAGAATTTTTATTTTATATTTAGAAAGAATCTCTAACGTGCTTAACATTTGACTGAGACCTACACAAACTGTAAAACAGTTCCAAGAAGTGATTCAGTACACAAATAAAGGAACACGTATAAGATGCTTAATTCCGAAATCAAAGCAACATTATCCTGCAGGGGCATTCCAAATACGGACTAATAACTGCTGATAAGATTTATGAACCTTTTCCTATTGGATATGATGACATTAATTATAGTCATTTTTGGCACATTTGTTACGTTGCCTATGCTTTCCGATAATAAGTTCTATTAGAATACACCACTGTTCATTGCTCGCTATCAGATCCTACAAGTTGAACAGAGGGATATGTATTACACTTTGTAAACCGAAACTGCTAAGATTACTAAGAGCTACCTTTTGTGATAGCAAAACCAGCAATGAAGTAATGTTTGATGTAGTTAAAAGACGAATTGCAAATCTAAGCAATGCTCATATTCTCCTTTCTCGTTAATGTTAGATATTCTTTACAAAAGATCTTGATTCTACTTGATTGCTTACTAATGGTGATATTTATAATCCTTATTTATTTGTGACAGTTGATTTTAAACTATGTGCTCGTAGGAAAGATCAAAGTAGTGTAGTATTTCACACTAAATTAGTCATAGTTGTATAAGCTAGTCACATATGATTTGTCAATAGAAATTACGTAGCGGTTATGAGAACGATATAAGGTACACGATACAATCTTTCGGACATTACCATTTGGATAAAAAGTCACGTTTTCTCATTTTGAAATGTTTGGCAAATCACATTAATATCATGTGTCAAGACTTTTTTAAGATTTATTGCAATCCATTTGATGCCGGATTATCATTTGAAGTGAAAAATAAAGCCTACCATATCGTTGTTTCCAAAACCGTTAATCCAGTAGCCCATTCTTCCTTGCGATAGTTTGTAGTAGGCATGAACTATTATGATTATCTTACGTACATGTTTGTCTTGAACGTTCGTCTTTATTTGGTGAAGATATACATTTTATACGAGAAAGTCGAATGTGCCTTATAGTTATATGTTTAGTTTAAAAAAGCACTAATTGTACGTTTTCTTTCCTTTTCAGGCGGTAAGTAGATACATTGACGATGAACATTAATTGTGACTTTAAGTAAGTAAATATACGTAATAATGTCAGCAATTTAGGATCAGTGGAAGGAACAGAGAACGGTTGTGCATGTGTTTGCGATCTTCGCTAGATGATTGTGATTTTATAAACAAGGATATGTGTTTAACTTCTGCATAGATGTTGATAGAAAATGCATGTTCTCAACAAAGTGAGTTTTTGTCTCTTTTTGTGAATAACTCCATAAAGGAGGAGCCCTTTGATATTTTATTTGCTCGCTTGTTCTTCACCCCAATCTACTTTAGACGACATGAGAAAGACATCGTCTACAACTCATAGGAAATGAAATGATTAAGGGCGATTACAAACGTCGAGAATTATTAGTTTTAGAGAAAAGCTCTAAGGAGCTTAACATTTAACTGAGAACTACAAAAATTGTAAAACAGTTCGAAAAAGTGTTTCAGTACACACAAAAACAGCAGCACATTTCAGAAGCTTTAGACCGATCACAAAGATACATTACGTTACACAGCAGTGGCATTCTAAATACTGACTAATAACTGCTGATAAGAGTTATGAACATTTTGCTGTTGGATATGATGACATAAATTATAATCATTTTCATGCACATCTGTTTCGTTGCCTTTGCTTTCTCGAAAACAAATACTATTCAACTGCAGCACTGTATATTGCATGGTATCAGAACCTAGAAGTTGAACAGAGGGATGTGTATTTCACTTTGTAAACTGAAACTGCTAAAATTACTAAGAGCTACCTTTTGTGATAGGATAACCATCAATGAAGCAATATCTGATGTAGTAAATGAACGAATTGCAAATCTAAGCAATGCTCATATCCTCCTTTCTCGTTAATATGAGATATTCTTTACAAAAGATCTTGATTCTACTTTATTGCTTACTAATGGTGATATTCATAATCCTTTTTTATATGTGACGGTTGATCTTAAACTATGTGCTCGTAGCAAAGATCAAAGTAATGTAGTATTTCACACTAAATTGGTTCGTCACCCCAAACTAAGTATGACGATATGAGAAAGACGTCTGCTACAACTCGTAGGGAATGAAATGATTAAGGACGATTAGAACAGTGGAGAATTTTTATTTTATATTTAGAAAGAATCTCTAACGTGCTTAACATTTAACTGAGAACTACACAAACTGTAAAACAGTTCCAAGAAGTGATTCAGTACACAAATAAAGGAACACGTATAAGATGCTTAATTCCGAAATGAAAGCAACATTATCCTGCAGGGGCATTCCAAATACGGACTAATAACTGCTGATAAGATTTATGAACCTTTTGCTATTGGATATGATGACATTAATTATAATCATTTTCATGGAAATTTGTTACGTTGCCTATGCTTTCCGACAATAAGTTCTATTAGAATACACCACTCTTCATTGCTCGCTATCAGATCCTACAAGTTGAACAGAGGGATGTGTATTACACTTTGTAAACCGAAACTGCTAAGATTACTAAGAGCTACCTTTTGTGATAGCAAAACCAGCAATGAAGTAATGTTTGATGTAGTTAAAAGACGAATTGCAAATCTAAGCAATGCTCATATTCTCCTTTCTCGTTAATGTGAGATATTCTTTACAAAAGATCTTGATTCTACTTGATTGCTTACTAATGGTGATATTTATAATCCTTATTTATTTGTGACAGTTGATTTTAAACTATGTGCTCGTAGGAAAGATCAAAGTAGTGTAGTATTTCACACTAAATTAGTCATAGTTGTATAAGCTAGTCACATATGATTTGTCAATAGAAATTACGTAGCGGTTATGAGAACGATATAAGGTACACGATACAATCTTTCGGACATTACCATTTGGATAAAAGTCACGTTTTCTCATTTTGAAATGTTTGGCAAATCACATTAATATCATGTGTCAAGACTTTTTTAAGATTTATTGCAATCCATTTGATGCCGGATTATCATTAAATTAGTCATAGTTGTGTAAGCTAGTCACATATGATTTGTCAATAGAAATTACGTAGTGGTTATAAGAAAGATATAAGGTACACGATACAATCTTTCGGACATTAACATTTGGATAAAAAGTCACGTTTTCTCATCTTTAAATGTTTGGCAAATCACATTAATATCTTGTGTCAAAACTTTTTTAAGATTTATTGCAATCCATTTGATGCCGGAGTATCATTTGAAGTGAAAAATAACACGTACCATAGCGTGGTTTCCAAAACTGTACATCCATTAACCCATTCTTCCTTGCGATAGTTTGTAGTAGACATGAACTATTATGATTATCTTACGTACATGTTTGTCTTGAACTTTCGTCTTTATTTGGTGAAGATATACATTTTATACGAGAAAGTCGAATGTGCCTTATAGTTATATGTTTTGTTTAAAAAAGCACTAATTGTACGTTTTCTTTCTTTTTCAGAAGGTAAGTAGATACATTGACGATGAACATTAATTGTGACTTTAAGTAAGTAAATATACGTAATAACTTCAGCAATTTAGGATCAGTGGAAGAAACAGAGAACGGTTGTGTTTGTGCTTGTGATCTTCCGTAAATGATTGTGATTTGATACAGGGAGATTTGTGTTCAATTTCTGCAGAGATTTTGATAGAAAATGCATGTTCTCAACAAAGTTCGTTTGTGTCTCTTTTTGTGAGAATATCGTAAGGAAGAGCTCTTTAATATTTAATTTTCACGTTTGTTCTTCACCCCAATCTACTTATGACGACATGAGAAAGACGTCTGCCACAACTCATAGGGAATGAAATAATTAAGGACGATTGCAACAATGGAGAATTTTTATTTTATATTTAGAAAGAATCTCTAACGTGCTTAACATTTGACTGAGACCTACACAAACTGTAAAACAGTTCCAAGAAGTGATTCAGTACACAAATAAAGGAACACGTATAAGATGCTTAATTCCGAAATCAAAGCAACATTATCCTGCAGGGGCATTCCAAATACGGACTAATAACTGCTGATAAGATTTATGAACCTTTTGCTATTGGATATGATGACATTAATTATAATCATTTTCATGGAAATTTGTTACGTTGCCTATGCTTTCCGACAATAAGTTCTATTAGAATACACCACTCTTCATTGCTCGCTATCAGATCCTACAAGTTGAACAGAGGGATGTGTATTACACTTTGTAAACCGAAACTGCTAAGATTACTAAGAGCTACCTTTTGTGATAGCAAAACCAGCAATGAAGTAATGTTTGATGTAGTTAAAAGACGAATTGCAAATCTAAGCAATGCTCATATTCTCCTTTCTCGTTAATGTGAGATATTCTTTACAAAAGATCTTGATTCTACTTGATTGCTTAATAATGGTGATATTTATATTCCTTATTTATTTGTGACAGTTGATTTTAAACTATGTGCTCGTAGGAAAGATCAAAGTAGTGTAGTATTTCACACTAAATTAGTCATAGTTGTATAAGCTAGTCACATATGATTTGTCAATAGAAATTACGTAGCGGGTATGAGAACGATATAAGGTACACGATACAATCTTTCGGACATTACCATTTGGATAAAAAGTCACGTTTTCTCATTTTGAAATGTTTGGCAAATCACATTATTATCATGTGTCAAGACTTTTTTAAGATTTATTGCAATCCATTTGATGCCGGAGTATCATTTGAAGTGAAAAAAAAAGCCTACCATATCGTGGTTTCCAAAACCGTTAATCCAGTAGCCCATTCTTCCTTGCGATAGTTTGTAGTAGGCATGAACTATTATGATTATCTTACGTACATGTTTGTCTTGAACTTTCGTCTTTATTTGGTGAATATATACATTTTATACGAGAAAGTCGAATGTGCCTTATAGTTATATGTTTTGTTTAAAAAAGCACTAATTGTACGTTTTCTTTCCTTTTCAGGAGGTAAGTAGATACATTGACGATGAACATTAATTGTGACTTTAAGTAAGTAAATATACGTAATAACGTCAGCAATTTAGGATCAGTGAAAGAAACAGATAACGGTTGTGAATGTGTTTGCGATCTTCGCTAGATGATTGTGATTTTATACACAAGGATATGTGTTTAACTTCTGCATAGATGTTGATAGAAAATGCATGTTCTCAACAAAGTTCGTTTTTGTCTCTTTTTGTGAGGAACTCCATAAAGGAGGAGCCCTTTGATATTTTATTTGCTCGCTTGTTCTTCACCCCAATCTACTTTAGACGACATGAGAAAGACATCGTCTACAACTCATAGGAAATGAAATGATTAAGTGCGATTACAAACGTCGAGAATTATTAGAGAGAAGCTCTAAGGAGCTTAACATTTAACTGAGAACTACACAAATTGTAAAACAGTTTGAAAAAGTGTTTCAGTACACACAAAAACAGCAACATATTTCAGAAGCTTTAGACCGATCAAAAAAATACATTACGTTACACAGCAGTGGCATTCTAAATACTGACTAATAACTGCTGATAAGAGTTATGAACATTTTGCTGTTGGATAAGATGACATTAATTGTAATCATTTTCATGCACATCTGTTCCGTTGCCTTTGCTTTCCCGAAAACAAATACTATTCAACTGCAGCACTGTATATTGCATGGTATCAGAACCTAGAAGATGAACAGAGGGATGTGTATTTCACTTTGTAAACTAAAACTGCTAAGATTACTAAGAGCTACCTTTTGTGATAGGATAACCATCAATGAAGCAATATCTGATGTAGTAAAAGAACGAATTGCAAATCTAAGCAATGCTCATATCCTCCTTTCTCGTTAATATGAGATATTCTTTACGAAAGATCTTGATTCTACTTTATTGCTTACTAATGGTGATATTCATAATCCTTTTTTATATGTGACAGTTGATCTTAAACATGTGCTCGTAGGAAAGATCAAAGTAATGTAGTATTTCACACTAAATTGGTTCGTCACCCCAAACTAAGTATGACGACTTGAGAAAGACGTCTGCTACAACTCGTAGGGAATGAAATGATTAAGGACGATTAGAACAGTGGAGAATTTTTATTTTATTTTTAGAAAGAATCTCTAAAGTACTTAACATTTATCTGAGACCTACACAAATTGTAAAACAGTTCCAAGAAGTGATTCAGTACACACAAAAAAAGAAACACATTTAAGATGCATTATACCGAAAACAAAGCAACATTATCCTGCAGGGGCATTCCAAATACGGACTAATAACTGCTGATAAGATTTTTGAACATTTTGCTATTGGATATGATGACATTAATTATAATCATTTTCATGGAAATTTTATACGTTGCCTATGCTTTCCGACAATAAGTTCTATTAGAATACACCACTCTTCATTGCTCGCTATCAGATCCTACAAGTTGAACAGAGGGATGTGTATTACACTTTGTAAACCGAAACTGCTAAGATTACTAAGAGCTACCTTTTGTGATAGCGAAACCAGCAATGAAGTAATGTTTGATGTAGTTAAAAGACGAATTGCAAATCTAAGCAATGCTCATATTCTCCTTTCTCGTTAATGTGAGATATTCTTTACAAAAGATCTTGATTCTACTTGATTGCTTACTAATGGTGATATTTATAATCCTTATTTATTTGTGACAGTTGATTTTAAACTATGTGCTCGTAGGAAAGATCAAAGTAGTGTAGTATTTCACACTAAATTAGTCATAGTTGTATAAGCTAGTCACATATGATTTGTCAATAGAAATTACGTAGCGGTTATGAGAACGATATAAGGTACACGATACAATCTTTCGGACATTACCATTTGGATAAAAAGTCACGTTTTCTCATTTTGAAATGTTTGGCAAATCACATTAATATCATGTGTCAAGACTCTTTAAGATTTATTGCAATCCATTTCATGCCGGATTATCATTAAATTAGTCATAGTTGTGTAAGCTAGTCACATATGACTTGTCAATAGAAATTACGTAGTGGTTATGAGAAAGATATAAGGTACACGATACAATCTTTCGGACATTACCATTTGGATAAAAAGTCACGTTTTCTCATCTTTAAATGTTTGGCAAATCACATTAATATCTTGTGTCAAAACGTTTTTAAGATTTATTGCAATCCATTTGATGCCGGAGTATCATTTGAAGTGAAAAATAACACATACCATAGCGTGGTTTCCAAAACTGTACATCCATTAACCCATTCTTCCTTGCGATAGTTTGTAGTAGACATGAACTATTATGATTATCTTACGTACATGTTTGTCTTGAACTTTCGTCTTTATTTGGTGAAGATATACATTTTATACGAGAAAGTCGAATGTGCCTTATAGTTATATGTTTTGTTTAAAAAAGCACTAATTGTACGTTTTCTTTCTTTTTCAGAAGGTAAGTAGATACATTGACGATGAACATTAATTGTGACTTTAAGTAAGTAAATATACGTAATAACTTCAGCAATTTAGGATCAGTGGAAGAAACAGAGAACGGTTGTGTTTGTGCTTGTGATCTTCCGTAAATGATTGTGATTTGATACAGGGAGATTTGTGTTCAATTTCTGCAGAGATTTTGATAGAAAATGCATGTTCTCAACAAAGTTCGTTTGTGTCTCTTTTTGTGAGAATATCGTAAGGAGGAGCTCTTTAATATTTAATTTTCACGTTGGTTCTTCACCCCAATCTACTTATGACGACATGAGAAAGACGTCTGCCACAACTCATAGGGAATGAAATAATTAAGGACGATTGCAACAATGGAGAATTTTTATTTTATGTTTAGAAAGAATCTCTAACGTGCTTAACATTTGACTGAGACCTACACAAACTGTAAAACAGTTCCAAGAAGTGATTCAGTACACAAATAAAGGAACACGTATAAGATGCTTAATTCCGAAATCAAAGCAACATTATCCCGCAGAGGCATTCCAAATACGGACTAATAACTGCTGATAAGATTTATGAATTTTTTGCTATTGGATATGATGACATTAATTATAATCATTTTCATGGAAATTTGTTACGTTGCCTATGCTTTCCGATAATAAGTTCTATTAGAATACACCACTCTTCATTGCTCGCTATCAGATCCTACAAGTTGAACAGAGGGATATGTATTACACTTTGTAAACCGAAACTGCTAAGATTACTAAGAGCTACCTTTTGTGATAGCGAAACCAGCAATGAAGTAATGTTTGATGTAGTTAAAAGACGAATTGCAAATCTAAGCAATGCTCATATTCTCCTTTCTCGTTAATGTGAGATATTCTTTACAAAAGATCTTGATTCTACTTGATTGCTTACTAATGGTGATATTTATAATCCTTATTTATTTGTGACAGTTGATTTTAAACTATGTGCTCATAGGAAAGATCCAAGTAGTGTAGTATTTCACACTAAATTAGTCATAGTTGTATAAGCTAGTCACATATGATTTGTCAATAGAAATTACGTAGCGGGTATGAGAACGATATAAGGTACACGATACAATCTTTCGGACATTACCATTTGGATAAAAAGTCACGTTTTCTCATTTTGAAATGTTTGGCAAATCACATTATTATCATGTGTCAAGACTTTTTTTAAGATTTATTGCAATCCATTTGATGCCGAATTATCATTTGAAGTGAAAAATAAAGCCTACCATATCGTGGTTTCCAAAACCGTTAATCCAGTAGCCCATTCTTCCTTGCGATAGTTTGTAGTAGACATGAACTATTATGATTATCTTACGTACATGTTTGTCTTGAACTTTCGTCTTTATTTGGTGAAGATATACATTTTATACGAGAAAGTCGAATGTGCCTTATAGTTATATGTTTTGTTTAAAAAAGCACTAATTGTACGTTTTCTTTCCTTTTCAGAAGGTAAGTAGATACATTGACGATGAACATTAATTGTGACTTTAAGTAAGTAAATATACGTAATAACGTCAGCAATTTAGGATCAGTGAAAGAAACAGATAACGGTTGTGAATGTGTTTGCGATCTTCGCTAGATGATTGTGATTTTATACACAAGGATATGTGTTTAACTTCTGCATAGATGTTGATAGAAAATGCATGTTCTCAACAAAGTTCGTTTTTGTCTCTTTTTGTGAGGAACTCCATAAAGGAGGAGCCCTTTGATATTTTATTTGCTCGCTTGTTCTTCACCCCAATCTACTTTAGACGACATGAGAAAGACATCGTCTACAACTCATAGGAAATGAAATGATTAAGGGCGATTACAAACGTCGAGAATTATTAGAGAGAAGCTCTAAGGAGCTTAACATTTAACTGAGAACTACACAAATTGTAAAACAGTTTGAAAAAGTGTTTCAGTACACACAAAAACAGCAACATATTTCAGAAGCTTAAGACCGATCACAAAGATACATTACGTTACACAGCAGTGGCATTCTAAATACTGACTAATAACTGCTGATAAGAGTTATGAACATTTTGCTGTTGGATATGATGACATTAATTATAATCATTTTCATGCACATCTGTTCCGTTGCCTTTGCTTTCCCGAAAATAAATACTATTCAACTGCAGCACTGTATATTGCATGGTATCAGAACCTAGAAGTTGAACAGAGGGATGTGTATTTCACTTTGTAAACTGAAACTGCTAAAATTACTAAGAGCTACCTTTTGTGATAGGATAACCATCAATGAAGCAATATCTGATGTAGTAAATGAACGAATTGCAAATCTAAGCAATGTTCATATCCTCCTTTCTCGTTATTATGAGATATTCTTTACAAAAGATCTTGATTCTACTTTATTGCTTACTAATGGTGATATTCATAATCCTTTTTTATATGTGACGGTTGATCTTAAACTATGTGCTTGTAGCAAAGATCAAAGTAATGTAGTATTTCACACTAAATTGGTTCGTCACCCCAAACTAAGTATAACGACATGAGAAAGACGTCTGCTACAACTCGTAGGGAATGAAATGATTAAGGACGATTAGAACAGTGGAGAATTTTTATTTTATTTTTAGAAAGAATCTCTAAAGTACTTAACATTTAACTGAGACCTACACAAATTGTAAAACAGTTCCAAGAAGTGATTCAGTACACACAAAAAAAGAAACACATTTAAGATGCATTATACCGAAAACAAAGCAAGCTTATCCTGCAGGGGCATTCCAAATACGGACTAATAACTGCTGATAAGATTTATGAACCTTTTGCTATTGGATATGATGACATTAATTATAATCATTTTCATGGAAATTTGTTACGTTGCCTATGCTTTCCGATAATAAGTTCTATTAGAATACACCACTCTTCATTGCTCGCTATCAGATCCTACAAGTTGATCAGAGGGATATGTATTACACTTTGTAAACCGAAACTGCTAAGATTACTAAGAGCTACCTTTTGTGATAGCAAAACCAGCAATGAAGTAATGTTTGATGTAGTTAAAAGACGAATTGCAAATCTAAGCAATGCTCTTATTCTCCTTTCTCGTTAATGTTAGATATTCTTTACAAAAGATCTTGATTCTACTTGATTGCTTACTAATGGTGATATTTATAATCCTTATTTATTTGTGACAGTTGATTTTAAACTATGTGCTCTTAGGAAAGATCAAAGTAGTGTAGTATTTCACACTAAATTAGTCATAGTTGTATAAGCTAGTCACATATGATTTGTCAATAGAAATTACGTAGCGGTTAAGAGAACGATATAAGGTACACGATACAATCTTTCGGACATTACCATTTGGATAAAAAGTCACGTTTTCTCATTTTGAAATGTTTGGCAAATCACATTAATATCATGTGTCAAGACTTTTTTAAGATTTATTGCAATCCATTTGATGCCGGATTATCATTTGAAGTGTAAAATAACACATACCATAGCGTGGTTTCCAAAACTGTACATCCATTAACCCATTCTTCCTTGCGATAGTTTGTAGTAGACATGAACTATTATGATTATCTTACGTACATGTTTGACTTGAACTTTCGTCTTTATTTGGTGAAGATATACATTTTATACGAGAAAGTCGAATGTGCCTTATAGTTATATGTTTTGTTTAAAAAAGCACTAATTGTACGTTTTCTTTCTTTTTCAGAGGGTAAGTAGATACATTGACGATGAACATTAATTGTGACTTTAAGTAAGTAAATATACGTAATAACTTCAGCAATTTAGGATCAGTGGAAGAAACAGAGAACGGTTGTGTTTGTGCTTGTGATCTTCCGTGAATGATTGTGATTTGATACAGGGAGATTTGTGTTCAATTTCTGCAGAGATTTTGATAGAAAATGCATGTTCTAAACAAAGTTCGTTTGTGTCTCTTTTTGTGAGAATATCGTAAGGAGGAGCTCTTTAATATTTAATTTTCACGTTGGTTCTTCACCCCAATCTACTTATGACGACATGAGAAAGACGTCTGCCACAACTCATAGGGAATGAAATAATTAAGGACGATTGCAACAATGGAGAATTTTTATTTTATATTTAGAAAGAATCTCTAACGTGCTTAACATTTGACTGAGACCTACACAAACTGTAAAACAGTTCCAAGAAGTGATTCAGTACACAAATAAAGGAACACGTATAAGATGCTTAATTCCGAAATCAAAGCAACATTATACTGCAGGGGCATTCCAAATACGGACTAATAACTGCTGATAAGATTTATGAACCTTTTGCTATTGGATATGATGACATTAATTATAATCATTTTCATGGAAATTTGTTACGTTGTCTATGCTTTCCGATAATAAGTTCTATTAGAATACACCACTCTTCATTGCTCGCTATCAGATCCTACAAGTTGAACAGAGGGATATGTATTACACTTTGTAAACCGAATCTGCTAAGATTACTAAGAGCTGTCTTTTGTGATAGCAAAACCAGCAATGAAGTAATGTTTGATGTAGTTAAAAGACGAATTGCAAATCTAAGCAATGCTCATATTCTCCTTTCTCGTTAATGTTAGATATTCTTTACAAAAGATCTTGATTCTACTTGATTGCTTACTAATGGTGATATTCATAATCCTTATTTATTTGTGACAGTTGATTTTAAACTATGTAGGAAAGATCAAAGTAGTGTAGTATTTCACACTAAATTAGTCATAGTTGTATAAGCTAGTCACATATGATTTGTCAATAGAAATTACGTAGCGGTTATGAGAACGATATAAGGTACACGATACAATCTTTCGGACATTACCATTTGGATAAAAAGTCACGTTTTCTCATTTTGAAATGTTTGGCAAATCACATTAATATCATGTGTCAAGACTTTTTTAAGATTTATTGCAATCCATTTGATGCCGGATTATCATTTGAAGTGAAAAATAAAGCCTACCATATCGTGGTTTCCAAAACCGTTAATCCAGTAGCCCATTCTTCCTTGCGATAGTTTGTAGTAGACATGAACTATTATGATTATCTTACGTACATGTTTGTCTTGAACGTTCGTCTTTATTTGGTGAAGATATACATTTTATACGAGAAAGTCGAATGTGCCTTATAGTTATATGTTTTGTTTAAAAAAGCACTAATTGTACGTTTTCTTTTCTTTTCAGTTGGTAAGTAGATACATTGACAATGAACATTTATTGTGACTTTTAGTAAGTAAATATACGTAATAACTTCAGCAATTTAGGATCAGTAGAAGGAACAGAGAACGGTTATGCATGTGTTTGCGATCTTCGCTAGATGATTGTGATTTTATACACAAGGATATGTGTTTAACTTCTGCATAGATGTTGATAGAAAATGCATGTTCTCAACAAAGTTCGTTTTTGTCTCTTTTTGTGAATAACTCCATAAAGGAGGAGCCCTTTGATATTTTATTTGCTCGCTTGTTCTTCACCCCAATCTACTTTAGACGACATGAGAAAGACATCGTCTACAACTCATAGGAAATGAAATGATTAAGGGCGATTACAAACGTCGAGAATTATTAGTTTTAGAAAAAAGCTCTAAGGAGCTTAACATTTAACTGAGAACTACACAAATTGTAAAACAGTTTGAAAAAGTGTTTCAGTACACACAAAAACAGCAACATATTTCAGAAGCTTTAGACCGATCACAAAGATACATTACGTTACATAGCAGTGGCATTCTAGATGCTGACTAATAACTGCTGATAAGAGTTATGAACATTTTGCTGTTGGATATGATGACATTAATTATAATCATTTTCATGCACATCTGTTCCGTTGCCTTTGCTTTCCCGAAAACAAATACTATTCAACTGCAGCACTGTATATTGCATGGTATCAGAACCTAGAAGTTGAACAGAGGGATGTATATTTCACTTTGTAAACTAAAACTGCTAAGATTACTAAGAGCTACCTTTTGTGATAGGATAACCATCAATGAAGCAATATCTGATGTAGTAAAAGAACGAATTGCAAATCTAAGCAATGCTCATATCCTCCTTTCTCGTTAATATGAGATATTCTTTACAAAAGATCTTGATTCTACTTTATTGCTTACTAATGGTGATATTCATAATCCTTTTTTATATGTGACGGTTGATGTTAAACTAGGTGCTCGTAGCAAAGACCAAAGTAATGTAGTATTTCACACTAAATTGGTTCGTCACCACAAACTAAGTATGACGACATGAGAAAGACGTCTGCTACAACTCGTAGGGAATGAAATGATTAAGGACGATTAGAACAGTGGAGAATTTTTATTTTATTTTTAGAAAGAATCTCTAAAGTACTTAACATTTAACTGAGACCTACACAAATTGTAAAACAGTTCCAAGAAGTGATTCAGTACACAAAAAAAGAAACACATTTAAGATGCATCATACCGAAAACAAAGCAACATTATCCTGCAGGGGCATTCCAAATACGGACTAATGACTGCTGATAAGATTTTTGAACATTTTACTATTGGATATGATGACATTAATTATAATCATTTTCATGGAAATTTTATTCGTTGCCTATGCTTTCCGACAATAAGTTCTATTAGAATACACCACTATTCATTGCTCGCTATCAGATCCTACAAGTTGAACAGAGGGATATGTATTACACTTTGTAAACCGAAACTGCTAAGATTACTAAGAGCTACCTTTTGTGATAGCAAAACCAGCAATGAAGTAATGTTTGATGTAGTTAAAAGACGAATTGCAAACCTAAGCAATGCTCATATTCTCCTTTCTCGTTAATGTGAGATATTCTTTACAAAAGATCTTGATTCTACTTGATTGCTTACTAATGGTGATATTTATAATCCTTATTTATTTGTGACGGTTGATGTTAAACTATGTGCTCGTAGCAAAGATCAAAGTAATGTAGTATTTCACACTAAATTGGTTCGTCACCCCAAACTAAGTATGACGACATGAGAAAGACGTCTGCTACAACTCGTAGGGAATGAAATGATTAAAGACGATTAGAACAGTGGAGAATTTTTATTTTATTTTTAGAAAGAATCTCTAAAGTACTTAACATTTAACTGAGACCTACACAAATTGTAAAACAGTTCCAAGAAGTGATTCAGTACACAAAAAAAAAAGAAACACATTTAAGATGCATTATACCGAAAACAAAGCAACATTATCCTGCAGGGGCATTCCAAATACGGACTAATAACTGCTGATAAGATTTTTGAACATTTTGCTATTGGATATGATGACATTAATTATAATCATTTTCATGCACATTTGTTACCTTGCCTATGCTTTCCGATAATAAGTTTTATTAGAATACACCACTATTCATTGCTCGCTATCAGATCCTACAAGTTGACCAGAGGGATGTGTATTACACTTTGTAAACCGAATCTGCTAAGATTACTAAGAGCTAGCTTTTGTGATAGCAAAACCAGCAATGAAGTAATGTCTGATGTAGTTAAAAGACGAGATGCAAATCTAAGCAATGCTCATATTCTCCTTTCTCGTTAATGTTAGATATTCTTTACAAAAGATCTTGATTCTACTTGATTGCTTACTAATGGTGATATTTATAATCCTTATTTATTTGTGACAGTTGATTTTAAACTATGTGCTCGTAGGAAAGATCAAAGTAGTGTAGTATTTCACACTACATTAGTCATAGTTGTATAAGCTAGTCACATATGATTTGTCAATAGAAATTACGTAGCGGTTATGAGAACGATATAAGGTACACGATACAATCTTTCGGACATTACCATTTGGATAAAAAGTCACGTTTTCTCATTTTGAAATGTTTGGCAAATCACATTAATATCATGTGTCAAGACTTTTTTAAGATTTATTGCAATCCATTTGATGCCGGATTATCATTTGAAGTGAAAAGTAAAGCCTACCATATCGTGGTTTCCAAAACCGTTAATCCAGTAGCCCATTCTTCCTTGCGATAGTTTGTAGTAGACATGAACTATTATGATTATCTTACGTACATGTTTGTCTTGAACTTTCGTCTTTATTTGGTGAAGATATACATTTTATACGAGAAAGTCGAATGTGCCTTATAGTTATATGTTTTGTTTAAAAAAGCACTAATTGTACGTTTTCTTTCCTTTTCAGTCGGTAAGTAGATACATTGACGATGAACATTAATTGTGACTTTAAGTAAGTAAATATACGTAATAACGTCATCAATTTAGGATCAGTGGAAGAAACAGATAACGGTTGTGCATGTGTTTGCGATCTTCGCTAGATGATTGTGATTTTATACACAAGGATATGTGTTTAACTTCTGCATAGATGTTGATAAAAAATGCATGTTCTCAACAAAGTGAGTTTTTGTCTCTTTTTGTGAGGAACTCCATAAAGGAGGAGCCCTTTGATATTTTATTTGCTCGCTTGTTCTTCACCCCAATCTACTTTAGACGACATGATAAAGACATCGTCTACAACTCATAGGAAATGAAATGATTAAGGGCGATTACAAACGTCGAGAATTATTAGAGAGAAGCTCTAAGGAGCTTAACATTTAACTGAGAACTACACAAATTGTAAAACAGTTTGAAAAAGTGTTTCAGTACACACAAAAACAGCAACATATTTCAGAAGCTTTAGACCGATCACAAAGATACATTACGTTACACAGCAGTGGCATACTAGATACTGACTAATAACTGCTGATAAGAGTTATGAACATTTTGCTGTTGGATATGATGACATTAATTATAATCATTTTCATGCACATCTGTTCCGTTGCCTTTGCTTTCCCGAAAACAAATACTATTCAACTGCAGCACTGTATATTGCATGGTATCAGAACCTAGAAGTTGAACAGAGGGATGTATATTTCACTTTGTAAACTAAAACTGCTAAGATTACTAAGAGCTACCTTTTGTGATAGGATAACCATCAATGAAGCAATATCTGATGTAGTAAAAGAACGAATTGCAAATCTAAGCAATGCTCATATCCTCCTTTCTCGTTAATATGAGATATTCTTTACAAAAGATCTTGATTCTACTTTATTGCTTACTAATGGTGATATTCATAATCCTTTTTTATATGTGACGGTTGATGTTAAACTAGGTGCTCGTAGCAAAGACCAAAGTAATGTAGTATTTCACACTAAATTGGTTCGTCACCACAAACTAAGTATGACGACATGAGAAAGACGTCTGCTACAACTCGTAGGGAATGAAATGATTAAGGACGATTAGAACAGTGGAGAATTTTTATTTTATTTTTAGAAAGAATCTCTAAAGTACTTAACATTTAACTGAGACCTACACAAATTGTAAAACAGTTCCAAGAAGTGATTCAGTACACAAAAAAAAGAAACACATTTAAGATGCATCATACCGAAAACAAAGCAACATTATCCTGCAGGGGCATTCCAAATACGGACTAATGACTGCTGATAAGATTTTTGAACATTTTACTATTGGATATGATGACATTAATTATAATCATTTTCATGGAAATTTTATTCGTTGCCTATGCTTTCCGACAATAAGTTCTATTAGAATACACCACTATTCATTGCTCGCTATCAGATCCTACAAGTTGAACAGAGGGATATGTATTACACTTTGTAAACCGAAACTGCTAAGATTACTAAGAGCTACCTTTTGTGATAGCAAAACCAGCAATGAAGTAATGTTTGATGTAGTTA
Organism: Unio delphinus; assembly: GCA_029339505.1. Taxonomy (NCBI): domain Eukaryota; kingdom Metazoa; phylum Mollusca; class Bivalvia; order Unionida; family Unionidae; genus Unio; species Unio delphinus. The sequence goes on from JAQISU010000087.1 coordinate 10,538,886, forward strand.
AAAGACGAATTGCAAACCTAAGCAATGCTCATATTCTCCTTTCTCGTTAATGTGAGATATTCTTTACAAAAGATCTTGATTCTACTTGATTGCTTACTAATGGTGATATTTATAATCCTTATTTATTTGTGACGGTTGATGTTAAACTATGTGCTCGTAGCAAAGATCAAAGTAATGTAGTATTTCACACTAAATTGGTTCGTCACCCCAAACTAAGTATGACGACATGAGAAAGACGTCTGCTACAACTCGTAGGGAATGAAATGATTAAAGACGATTAGAACAGTGGAGAATTTTTATTTTATTTTTAGAAAGAATCTCTAAAGTACTTAACATTTAACTGAGACCTACACAAATTGTAAAACAGTTCCAAGAAGTGATTCAGTACACAAAAAAAAAAGAAACACATTTAAGATGCATTATACCGAAAACAAAGCAACATTATCCTGCAGGGGCATTCCAAATACGGACTAATAACTGCTGATAAGATTTTTGAACATTTTGCTATTGGATATGATGACATTAATTATAATCATTTTCATGCACATTTGTTACCTTGCCTATGCTTTCCGATAATAAGTTTTATTAGAATACACCACTATTCATTGCTCGCTATCAGATCCTACAAGTTGACCAGAGGGATGTGTATTACACTTTGTAAACCGAATCTGCTAAGATTACTAAGAGCTAGCTTTTGTGATAGCAAAACCAGCAATGAAGTAATGTCTGATGTAGTTAAAAGACGAGATGCAAATCTAAGCAATGCTCATATTCTCCTTTCTCGTTAATGTTAGATATTCTTTACAAAAGATCTTGATTCTACTTGATTGCTTACTAATGGTGATATTTATAATCCTTATTTATTTGTGACAGTTGATTTTAAACTATGTGCTCGTAGGAAAGATCAAAGTAGTGTAGTATTTCACACTACATTAGTCATAGTTGTATAAGCTAGTCACATATGATTTGTCAATAGAAATTACGTAGCTGTTATGAGAACGATACAAGGTACACGATACAATCTTTCGGACATTACCATTTGGATAAAAAGTCACGTTTTCTCATTTTGAAATGTTTGGCAAATCACATTAATATCATGTGTCAAGACTTTTTTAAGATTTATTGCAATCCATTTGATGCCGGATTATCATTTGAAGTGAAAAATAAAGCCTACCATATCGTGGTTTCCAAAACCGTTAATCCAGTAGCCCATTCTTCCTTGCGATAGTTTGTAGTAGACATGAACTATTATGATTATCTTACGTACATGTTTGTCTTGAACTTTCGTCTTTATTTGGTGAAGATATACATTTTATACGAGAAAGTCGAATGTGCCTTATAGTTATATGTTTTGTTTAAAAAAGCACTAATTGTACGTTTTCTTTCCTTTTCAGTGGGTAAGTAGATACATTGACGATGAACATTAATTGTGACTTTAAGTAAGTAAATATACGTAATAACGTCATCAATTTAGGATCAGTGGAAGAAACAGATAACGGTTGTGCATGTGTTTGCGATCTTCGCTAGATGATTGTGATTTTATACACAAGGATATGTGTTTAACTTCTGCATAGATGTTGATAAAAAATGCATGTTCTCAACAAAGTGAGTTTTTGTCTCTTTTTGTGAGGAACTCCATAAAGGAGGAGCCCTTTGATATTTTATTTGCTCGCTTGTTCTTCACCCCAATCTACTTTAGACGACATGATAAAGACATCGTCTACAACTCATAGGAAATGAAATGATTAAGGGCGATTACAAACGTCGAGAATTATTAGAGAGAAGCTCTAAGGAGCTTAACATTTAACTGAGAACTACACAAATTGTAAAACAGTTTGAAAAAGTGTTTCAGTACACACAAAAACAGCAACATATTTCAGAAGCTTTAGACCGATCACAAAGATACATTACGTTACACAGCAGTGGCATTCTAAATACTGACTAATAACTGCTGATAAGAGTTATGAACATTTTGCTGTTGGATATGATGACATTAATTATAATCATTTTCATGCACATTTGTTCCGTTGCCTTTGCTTTCCCGAAAACAAATACTATTCAACTGCAGCACTGTATATTGCATGGTATCAGAACCTAGAAGTTGAACAGAGGGATGTGTATTTCACTTTGTAAACTAAAACTGCTAAGATTACTAAGAGCTACCTTTTGTGATAGGATAACCATCAATGAAGCAATATCTGATGTAGTAAAAGAACGAATTGCAAATCTAAGCAATGCTCATATCCTCCTTTCTCGTTCATATGAGATATTCTTTACAAAAGATCTTGATTCTACTTTATTGCTTACTAATGGTGATATTCATAATCCTTTTTTATATGTGACGGTTGATGTTAAACTAGGTGCTCGTAGCAAAGATCAAAGTAATGTAGTATTTCACACTAAATTGGTTCGTCACCACAAACTAAGTATGACGACATGAGAAAGACGTCTGCTACAACTCGTAGGGAATGAAATGATTAAGGACGATTAGAACAGTGGAGAATTTTTATTTTATTTTTAGAAAGAATCTCTAAAGTACTTAACATTCAACTGTGACCTACACAAATTGTAAAACAGTTCCAAGAAGTGATTCAGTACACAAAAAAAAGAAACACATTTAAGATGCATCATACCGAAAACAAAGCAACATTATCCTGCAGGGGCATTCCAAATACGGACTAATGACTGCTGATAAGATTTTTGAACATTTTGCTATTGGATATGATGACATTAATTATAATCATTTTCATGGAAATTTTATTCGTTGCCTATGCTTTCCGGCAATAAGTTCTATTAGAATACACCACTATTCATTGCTCGCTATCAGATCCTACAAGTTGAACAGAGGGATATGTATTACACTTTGTAAACCGAAACTGCTAAGATTACTAAGAGCTACCTTTTGTGATAGCAAAACCAGCAATGAAGTAATGTTTGATGTAGTTAAAAGACGAATTGCAAATCTAAGCAATGCTCATATTCTCCTTTCTCGTTAATGTGAGATATTCTTTACAAAAGATCTTGATTCTACTTGATTGCTTACTAATGGTGATATTTATAATCCTTATTTATTTGTGACGGTTGATGTTAAACTATGTGCTCGTAGCAAAGATCAAAGTAATGTAGTATTTCACACTAAATTGGTTCGTCACCCCAAACTAAGTATGACGACATGAGAAAGACGTCTGCTACAACTCGTAGGGAATGAAATGATTAAGGACGATTAGAACAGTGGAGAATTTTTATTTTATTTTTAGAAAGAATCTCTAAAGTATTTAACATTTAACTGAGACCTACACAAATTGTAAAACAGTTCCAAGAAGTGATTTAGTACACAAAAAAAAAGAAACACATTTAAGATGCATTATACCGAAAACAAAGCAACAATTATCCTGCAGGGGCATTCCAAATACGGACTAATAACTGCTGATAAGATTTTTGAACATTTTGCTATTGGATATGATGACATTAATTATAATCATTTTCATGCACATTTGTTACCTTGCCTATGCTTTCCGATAATAAGTTCTATTAGAATACACCACTATTCATTGCTCGCTATCAGATCCTACAAGTTGACCAGAGGGATGTGTATTACACTTTGTAAACCGAATCTGCTAAGATTACTAAGAGCTAGCTTTTGTGATAGCAAAACCAGCAATGAAGTAATGTCTGATGTAGTTAAAAGACGAATTGCAAATCTAAGCAATGCTCATATTCTCCTTTCTCGTTAATGTTAGATATTCTTTACAAAAGATCTTGATTCTACTTGATTGCTTACTAATGGTGATATTTATAATCCTTATTTATTTGTGACAGTTGATTTTAAACTATGTGCTCGTAGGAAAGATCAAAGTAGTGTAGTATTTCACACTAAATTAGTCATAGTTGTATAAGCTAGTCACATATGATTTGTCAATAGAAATTACGTAGCGGTTATGAGAACGATATAAGGTACACGATACAATCTTTCGGACATTACCATTTGGATAAAAAGTCACGTTTTCTCATTTTGAAATGTTTGGCAAATCACATTAATATCATGTGTCAAGACTCTTTTAAGATTTATTGCAATCCATTTGATGCCGGATTATCATTAAATTAGTCATAGTTGTGTAAGCTAGTCACATATGATTTGTCAATAGAAATTACGTAGTGGTTATGAGAAAGATATAAGGTACACGATACAATCTTTCGGACATTACCATTTGGATAAAAAGTCACGTTTTCTCATCTTTAAATGTTTGGCAAATCACATTAATATCTTGTGTCAAAACTTTTGTAAGATTTATTGCAATCCATTTGATGCCGGAGTATCATTTGAAGTGAAAAATAAAGCCTACCATATCGTGGTTTCCAAAACCGTTAATCCAGTAACCCATTCTTCCTTGCGATAGTTTGTAGTAGACATGAACTATTATGATTATCTTACGTACATGTTTGTCTTGAACTTTCGTCTTTATTTGGTGAAGATATACATTTTATACGAGAAAGTCGAATGTGCCTTATAGTTATATGTTTTGTTTAAAAAAGCACTAATTGTACGTTTTCTTTCTTTTTCAGAAGGTAAGTAGATACATTGACGATGAACATTAATTGTGACTTTAAGTAAGTAAATATACGTAATAACTTCAGCAATTTAGGATCAGTGGAAGAAACAGAGAACGGTTGTGTTTGTGCTTGTGATCTTCCGTAAATGATTGTGATTTGATACAGGGAGATTTGTGTTCAATTTCTGCAGAGATTTTGATAGAAAATGCATGTTCTCAACAAAGTTCGTTTGTGTCTCTTTTTGTGAGAATATCGTAAGGAGGAGCTCTTTAATATTTAATTTTCACGTTGGTTCTTCACCCCAATCTACTTATGACGACATGAGAAAGACGTCTGCCACAACTCATAGGGAATGAAATAATTAAGGACGATTGCAACAATGGAGAATTTTTATTTTATATTTAGAAAGAATCTCTAACGTGCTTAACATTTGACTGAGACCTACACAAACTGTAAAACAGTTCCAAGAAGTGATTCAGTACACAAATAAAGGAACACGTATAAGATGCTTAATTCCGAAATCAAAGCAACATTATCCTGCAGGGGCATTCCAAATACGGACTAATAACTGCTGATAAGATTTATGAACCTTTTGCTATTGGATATGATGACATTAATTATAATCACTTTCATGGAAATTTGTTACGTTGCCTATGCTTTCCGATAATAAGTTCTATTAGAATACACCACTCTTCATTGCTCGCTATCAGATCCTACAAGTTGAACAGAGGGATATGTATTACACTTTGTAAACCGAAACTGCTAAGATTACTAAGAGCTAGCTTTTGTGATAGCGAAACCAGCAATGAAGTAATAATGTTTGATGTAGTTAAAAGACGAATTGCAAATCTAAGCAATGCTCATATTCTCCTTTCTCGTTAATGTCAGATATTCTTTACAAAAGATCTTGATTCTACTTGATTGCTTACTAATGGTGATATTTATAATCCTTATTTATTTGTGACAGTTGATTTTAAACTCTGTGATCGTAGGAAAGATCCAAGTAGTGTAGTATTTCACACTAAATTAGTCATAGTTGTATAAGCTAGTCACATATGATTTGTCAATAGAAATTACGTAGCGGGTATGAGAACGATATAAGGTACACGATACAATCTTTCGGACATTACCATTTGGATAAAAAGTCACGTTTTCTCATTTTGAAATGTTTGGCAAATCACATTAATATCATGTGTCAAGACTTTTTTAAGATTTATTGCAATCCATTTGATGCCGGAATATCATTTGAAGTGAAAAATAAAGCCTACCATATCGTGGTTTCCAAAACCGTTAATCCAGTAGCCCATTCTTCCTTGCGATAGTTTGTAGTAGACATGAACTATTATGATTATCTTACGTACATGTTTGTCTTGAACTTTCGTCTTTATTTGGTGAAGATATACATTTTATACGAGAAAGTCGAATGTGCCTTATAGTTATATGTTTTGTTTAAAAAAGCACTAATTGTACGTTTTCTTTCCTTTTCAGTGGGTAAGTAGATACATTGACGATGAACATTAATTGTGACTTTAAGTAAGTAAATATACGTAATAACGTCAGCAATTTAGGATCAATGGAAGAAACAGATAACGGTTGTGCATGTGTTTGCGATCTTCGCTAGATGATTGTGATTTTATACACAAGGATATGTGTTTAACTTCTGCATAGATGTTGATAAAAAATGCATGTTCTCAACAAAGTGAGTTTTTGTCTCTTTTTGTGAGGAACTCCATAAAGGAGGAGCCCTTTGATATTTTATTTGCTCGCTTGTTCTTCACCCCAATCTACTTTAGACGACATGAGAAAGACATCGTCTACAACTCATAGGAAATGAAATGATTAAGGGCGATTACAAACGTCGAGAATTATTAGAGAGAAGCTCTAAGGAGCTTAACATTTAACTGAGAACTACACAAATTGTAAAACAGTTTGAAAAAGTGTTTCAGTACACACAAAAACAGCAACATATTTCAGAAGCTTTAGACCGATCACAAAGATATATTACGTTACACAGCAGTGGCATTCTAAATACTGACTAATAACTGCTGATAAGAGTTATGAACATTTTGCTGTTGGATATGATGACATTAATTATAATCATTTTCATGCACATTTGTTCCGTTGCCTTTGCTTTCCCGAAAACAAATACTATTCAACTGCAGCACTGTATATTGCATGGTATCAGAACCTAGAAGTTGAACAGAGGGATGTGTATTTCACTTTGTAAACTAAAACTGCTAAGATTACTAAGAGCTACCTTTTGTGATAGGATAACCATCAATGAAGCAATATCTGATGTAGTAAAAGAACGAATTGCAAATCTAAGCAATGCTCATATCCTCCTTTCTCGTTCATATGAGATATTCTTTACAAAAGATCTTGATTCTACTTTATTGCTTACTAATGGTGATATTCATAATCCTTTTTTATATGTGACGGTTGATGTTAAACTAGGTGCTCGTAGCAAAGATCAAAGTAATGTAGTATTTCACACTAAATTGGTTCGTCACCACAAACTAAGTATGACGACATGAGAAAGACGTCTGCTACAACTCGTAGGGAATGAAATGATTAAGGACGATTAGAACAGTGGAGAATTTTTATTTTATTTTTAGAAAGAATCTCTAAAGTACTTAACATTCAACTGTGACCTACACAAATTGTAAAACAGTTCCAAGAAGTGATTCAGTACACAAAAAAAAGAAACACATTTAAGATGCATCATACCGAAAACAAAGCAACATTATCCTGCAGGGGCATTCCAAATACGGACTAATGACTGCTGATAAGATTTTTGAACATTTTGCTATTGGATATGATGACATTAATTATAATCATTTTCATGCACATTTGTTACCTTGCCTATGCTTTCCGATAATAAGTTCTATTAGAATACACCACTATTCATTGCTCGCTATCAGATCCTACAAGTTGAACAGAGGGATATGTATTACACTTTGTAAACCGAAACTGCTAAGATTACTAAGAGCTACCTTTTGTGATAGCAAAACCAGCAATGAAGTAATGTTTGATGTAGTTAAAAGACGAATTGCAAATCTAAGCAATGCTCATATTCTCCTTTCTCGTTAATGTGAGATATTCTTTACAAAAGATCTTGATTCTACTTGATTGCTTACTAATGGTGATATTTATAATCCTTATTTATTTGTGACAGTTGATTTTAAACTATGTGCTCGTAGGGAAGATCAAAGTAGTGTAGTATTTCACACTAAATTAGTCATAGTTGTATAAGCTAGTCACATATGATTTGTCAATAGAAATTACGTAGCGGGTATGAGAACGATATAAGGTACACGATACAATCTTTCGGACATTACCATTTGGATAAAAAGTCACGTTTTCTCATTTTGAAATGTTTGGCAAATCACATTATTATCATGTGTCAAGACTTTTTTAAGATTTATTGCAATCCATTTGATGCCGGATTATCATTTGAAGTGAAAAATAAAGCCTACCATATCGTGGTTTCCAAAACCGTTAATCCAGTAGCCCATTCTTCCTTGCGATAGTTTGTAGTAGGCATGAACTATTATGATTATCTTACGTACATGTTTGTCTTGAACTTTCGTCTTTATTTGGTGAAGATATACATTTTATACGAGAAAGTCGAATGTGCCTTATAGTTATATGTTTTGTTTAAAAAAGCACTAATTGTACGTTTTCTTTCCTTTTCAGGAGGTAAGTAGATACATTGACGATGAACATTAATTGTGACTTTAAGTAAGTAAATATACGTAATAACGTCAGCAATTTAGGATCAGTGAAAGAAACAGATAACGGTTGTGAATGTGTTTGCGATCCTCGCTAGATGATTGTAATTTTATACACAAGGATATGTGTTTAACTTCTGCATAGATGTTGATAGAAAATGCATGTTCTCAACAAAGTTCGTTTTTGTCTCTTTTTGTGAGGAACTCCATAAAGGAGGAGCCCTTTGATATTTTATTTGCTCGCTTGTTCTTCACCCCAATCTACTTTAGACGACATGAGAAAGACATCGTCTACAACTCATAGGAAATGAAATGATTAAGGGCGATTACAAACGTCGAGAATTATTAGTTTTAGAAAAAAGCTCTAAGGAGCTTAACATTTAACTGAGAACTACACAAATTGTAAAACAGTTTGAAAAAGTGTTTCAGTACACACAAAAACAGCAACATATTTCAGAAGCTTTAGACCGATCACAAAGATACATTACGTTACACAGCAGTGGCATTCTAAATACTGACTAATAACTGCTGATAAGAGTTATGAACATTTTGCTGTTGGATATGATGACATTAATTATAATCATTTTCATGCACATTTGTTCCGTTGCCTTTGCTTTCCCGAAAACAAATACTATTCAACTGCAGCACTGTATATTGCATGGTATCAGAACCTAGAAGTTGAACAGAGGGATGTGTATTTCACTTTGTAAACTAAAACTGCTAAGATTACTAAGAGCTACCTTTTGTGATAGGATAACCATCAATGAAGCAATATCTGATGTAGTAAAAGAACGAATTGCAAATCTAAGCAATGCTCATATCCTCCTTTCTCGTTCATATGAGATATTCTTTACAAAAGATCTTGATTCTACTTTATTGCTTACTAATGGTGATATTCATAATCCTTTTTTATATGTGACGGTTGATGTTAAACTAGGTGCTCGTAGCAAAGATCAAAGTAATGTAGTATTTCACACTAAATTGGTTCGTCACCACAAACTAAGTATGACGACATGAGAAAGACGTCTGCTACAACTCGTAGGGAATGAAATGATTAAGGACGATTAGAACAGTGGAGAATTTTTATTTTATTTTTAGAAAGAATCTCTAAAGTACTTAACATTCAACTGTGACCTACACAAATTGTAAAACAGTTCCAAGAAGTGATTCAGTACACAAAAAAAAGAAACACATTTAAGATGCATCATACCGAAAACAAAGCAACATTATCCTGCAGGGGCATTCCAAATACGGACTAATGACTGCTGATAAGATTTTTGAACATTTTGCTATTGGATATGATGACATTAATTATAATCATTTTCATGCACATTTGTTACCTTGCCTATGCTTTCCGATAATAAGTTCTATTAGAATACACCACTATTCATTGCTCGCTATCAGATCCTACAAGTTGAACAGAGGGATATGTATTACACTTTGTAAACCGAAACTGCTAAGATTACTAAGAGCTACCTTTTGTGATAGCAAAACCAGCAATGAAGTAATGTTTGATGTAGTTAAAAGACGAATTGCAAATCTAAGCAATGCTCATATTCTCCTTTCTCGTTAATGTGAGATATTCTTTACAAAAGATCTTGATTCTACTTGATTGCTTACTAATGGTGATATTTATAATCCTTATTTATTTGTGACAGTTGATTTTAAACTATGTGCTCGTAGGGAAGATCAAAGTAGTGTAGTATTTCACACTAAATTAGTCATAGTTGTATAAGCTAGTCACATATGATTTGTCAATAGAAATTACGTAGCGGGTATGAGAACGATATAAGGTACACGATACAATCTTTCGGACATTACCATTTGGATAAAAAGTCACGTTTTCTCATTTTGAAATGTTTGGCAAATCACATTATTATCATGTGTCAAGACTTTTTTAAGATTTATTGCAATCCATTTGATGCCGGATTATCATTTGAAGTGAAAAATAAAGCCTACCATATCGTGGTTTCCAAAACCGTTAATCCAGTAGCCCATTCTTCCTTGCGATAGTTTGTAGTAGGCATGAACTATTATGATTATCTTACGTACATGTTTGTCTTGAACTTTCGTCTTTATTTGGTGAAGATATACATTTTATACGAGAAAGTCGAATGTGCCTTATAGTTATATGTTTTGTTTAAAAAAGCACTAATTGTACGTTTTCTTTCCTTTTCAGGAGGTAAGTAGATACATTGACGATGAACATTAATTGTGACTTTAAGTAAGTAAATATACGTAATAACGTCAGCAATTTAGGATCAGTGAAAGAAACAGATAACGGTTGTGAATGTGTTTGCGATCCTCGCTAGATGATTGTAATTTTATACACAAGGATATGTGTTTAACTTCTGCATAGATGTTGATAGAAAATGCATGTTCTCAACAAAGTTCGTTTTTGTCTCTTTTTGTGAGGAACTCCATAAAGGAGGAGCCCTTTGATATTTTATTTGCTCGCTTGTTCTTCACCCCAATCTACTTTAGACGACATGAGAAAGACATCGTCTACAACTCATAGGAAATGAAATGATTAAGGGCGATTACAAACGTCGAGAATTATTAGTTTTAGAAAAAAGCTCTAAGGAGCTTAACATTTAACTGAGAACTACACAAATTGTAAAACAGTTTGAAAAAGTGTTTCAGTACACACAAAAACAGCAACATATTTCAGAAGCTTTAGACCGATCACAAAGATACATTACGTTACACAGCAGTGGCATTCTAAATACTGACTAATAACTGCTGATAAGAGTTATGAACATTTTGCTGTTGGATATGATGACATTAATTATAATCATTTTCATGCACATCTGTTCCGTTGCCTTTGCTTTCCCGAAAACAAATACTATTCAACTGCAGCACTGTATATTGCATGGTATCAGAACCTAGAAGATGAACAGAGGGATGTGTATTTCACTTTGTAAACTGAAACTGCTAAGATTACTAAGAGCTACCTTTTGTGATAGGATAACCATCAATGAAGCCATATCTGATGTAGTAAAAGAACGAATTGCAAATCTAAGCAATGCTCATATCCTCCTTTCTCGTTAATATGAGATATTCTTTACGAAAGACCTTGATTCTACTTTATTGCTTACTAATGGTGATATTCATAATCATTTTTTATATGTGACAGTTGATCTTAAACTATGTGCTCGTAGGAAAGATCAAAGTAATGTAGTATTTCACACTAAATTGGTTCGTCACCCCAAACTAAGTATGACGACTTGAGAAAGACGTCTGCTACAACTCGTAGGGAATGAAATGATTAAGGACGATGAGAACAGTGGAGAATTTTTATTTTATTTTTAGAAAGAATCTCTAAAGTACTTAACATTTAACTGAGACCTACACAAATTGTAAAACAGTTCCAAGAAGTGATTCAGTACACACAAAAAAAAAAAAACATTTAAGATGCATTATACCGAAAACAAAGCAACATTATCCTGCAGGGGCATTCCAAATACGGACTAATAACTGCTGATAAGATTTTTGAACATTTTGCTATTGGATATGATGACATTAATTATAATCATTTTCATGGAAATTTTATACGTTGCCTATGCTTTCCGACAATAAGTTCTATCAGAATACACCACTCTTCATTGCTCGCTATCAGATCCTACAAGTTGAACAGAGGGATGTGTATTACACTTTGTAAACCGAAACTGCTAAGATTACTAAGAGCTACCTTTTGTGATAGCAAAACCAGCAATGAAGTAATGTTTGATGTAGTTAAAAGACGAATTGCAAATCTAAGCAATGCTCATATTCTCCTTTCTCGTTAATGTGAGATATTCTTTACAAAAGATCTTGATTCTACTTGATTGCTTACTAATGGTGATATTTATAATCCTTATTTATTTGTGACAGTTGATTTTAAACTATGTGCTCGTAGGAAAGATCAAAGTAGTGTAGTATTTCACACTAAATTAGTCATAGTTGTGTAAGCTAGTCACATATGATTTGTCAATAGAAATTACGTAGCGGTTATGAGAACGATATAAGGTACACGATACAATCTTTCGGACATTACCATTTGGATAAAAAGTCACGTTTTCTCATTTTGAAATGTTTGGCAAATCACATTAATATCATGTGTCAAGACTCTTTTAAGATTTATTGCAATCCATTTGATGCCGGATTATCATTAAATTAGTCATAGTTGTGTAAGCTAGTCACATATGATTTGTCAATAGAAATTACGTAGTGGTTATGAGAAAGATATAAGGTACACGATACAATCTTTCGGACATTACCATTTGGATAAAAAGTCACGTTTTCTCATCTTTAAATGTTTGGCAAATCACATTAATATCTTGTGTCAAAACTTTTTTAAGATTTATTGCAATCCATTTGATGCCGGAGTATCATTTGAAGTGAAAAATAACACATACCATAGCGTGGTTTCCAAAACTGTACATCCATTAACCCATTCTTCCTTGCGATAGTTTGTAGTAGACATGAACTATTATGATTATCTTACGTACATGTTTGTCTTGAACTTTCGTCTTTATTTGGTGAAGATATACATTTTATACGAGAAAGTCGAATGTGCCTTATAGTTATATGTTTTGTTTAAAAAAGCACTAATTGTACGTTTTCTTTCTTTTTCAGAAGGTAAGTAGATACATTGACGATGAACATTAATTGTGACTTTAAGTAAGTAAATATACGTAATAACTTCAGCAATTTAGGATCAGTGGAAGAAACAGAACGGTTGTGTTTGTGCTTGTGATCTTCCGTAAATGATTGTGATTTGATACAGGGAGATTTGTGTTCAATTTCTGCAGAGATTTTGATAGAAAATGCATGTTCTCAACAAGGTTCGTTTGTGTCTCTTTTTGTGAGAATATCGTAAGGAGGAGCTCTTTAATATTTAATTTTCACGTTGGTTCTTCACCCCAATCTACTTATGACGACATGAGAAAGACGTCTGCCACAACTCATAGGGAATGAAATAATTAAGGACGATTGCAACAATGGAGAATTTTTATTTTATATTTAGAAAGAATCTCTAACGTGCTTAACATTTGACTGAGACCTACACAAACTGTAAAACAGTTCCAAGAAGTGATTCAGTACACAAATAAAGGAACACGTATAAGATGCTTAATTCCGAAATCAAAGCAATATTATCCTGCAGGGGCATTCCAAATACGGACTAATAACTGCTGATAAGATTTATGAACCTTTTGCTATTGGATATGATGACATTAATTATAATCATTTTCATGGAAATTTGTTACGTTGCCTATGCTTTCCGATAATAAGTTCTATTAGAATACACCACTCTTCATTGCTCGCTATCAGATCCTACAAGTTGAACAGAGGGATATGTATTACACTTTGTAAACCGAAACTGCTAAGATTACTAAGAGCTACCTTTTGTGATAGCGAAACCAGCAATGAAGTAATGTTTGATGTAGTTAAAAGACGAATTGCAAATCTAAGCAATGCTCATATTCTCCTTTCTCGTTAATGTCAGATATTCTTTACAAAAGATCTTGATTCTACTTGATTGCTTACTAATGGTGATATTTATAATCCTTATTTATTTGTGACAGTTGATTTTAAACTATGTGCTCGTAGGAAAGATCCAAGTAGTGTTGTATTTCACACTAAATTAGTCATAGTTGTATAAGCTAGTCACATATGATTTGTCAATAGAAATTAAGTAGCGGGTATGAGAACGATATAAGGTACACGATACAATCTTTCGGACATTACCATTTGGATAAAAAGTCACGTTTTCTCATTTTGAAATGTTTGGCAAATCACATTATTATCATGTGTCAAGACTTTTTTAAGATTTATTGCAATCCATTTGATGCCGGATTATCATTTGAAGTGAAAAATAAAGCCTACCATATCGTGGTTTCCAAAACCGTTAATCCAGTAGCCCATTCTTCCTTGCGATAGTTTGTAGTAGACATGAACTATTATGATTATCTTACGTACATGTTTGACTTGAACTTTCGTATTTATTTGGTGAAGATATACATTTTATACGAGAAAGTCGAATGTGCCTTATAGTTATATGTTTTGTTTAAAAAAGCACTAATTGTACGTTTTCTTTCCTTTTCAGGAGGTAAGTAGATACATTGACGATGAACATTAATTGTGACTTTAAGTAAGTAAATATACGTAATAACGTCAGCAATTTAGGATCAGTGAAAGAAACAGATAACGGTTGTGAATGTGTTTGCGATCTTCGCTAGATGATTGTGATTTTATACACAAGGATATGTGTTTAACTTCTGCATAGATGTTGATAGAAAATGCATGTTCTCAACAAAGTTCGTTTTTGTCTCTTTTTGTGAGGAACTCCATAAAGGAGGAGCCCTTTGATATTTTATTTGCTCGCTTGTTCTTCACCCCAATCTACTTTAGACGACATGAGAAAGACATCGTCTACAACTCATAGGAAATGAAATGATTAAGGGCGATTACAAACGTCGAGAATTATTAGTTTTAGAAAAAAGCTCTAAGGAGCTTAACATTTAACTGAGAACTACACAAATTGTAAAACAGTTTGAAAAAGTGTTTCAGTACACACAAAAACAGAAACATATTTCAGAAGCTTTAGACCGATCACAAAGATACATTACGTTACACAGCAGTGGCATTCTAAATACTGACTAATAACTGCTGATAAGAGTTATGAACATTTTGCTGTTGGATATGATGACATTAATTATAATCATTTTCATGCACATCTGTTCCGTTGCCTTTGCTTTCCCGAAAACAAATACTATTCAACTGCAGCACTGTATATTGCATGGTATCAGAACCTAGAAGTTGAACAGAGGGATGTGTATTTCACTTTGTAAACTGAAACTGCTAAGATTACTAAGAGCTACCTTTTGTGGTAGGATAACCATCAATGAAGCAATATCTGATGTAGTAAAAGAACGAATTGCAAATCTAAGCAATGCTCATATCCTCCTTTCTCGTTAATATGAGATATTCTTTACGAAAGATCTTGATTCTACTTTATTGCTTACTAATGGTGATATTCATAATCCTTTTTTATATGTGACAGTTGATCTTAAACTATGTGCTCGTAGGAAAGATCAAAGTAATGTAGTATTTCACACTAAATTGGTTCGTCACCCTAAACTAAGTATGACGACTTGAGAAAGACGTCTGCTACAACTCGTAGGGAATGAAATGATTAAGGACGATTAGAACAGTGGAGAATTTTTATTTTATTTTTAGAAAGAATCTCTAAAGTACTTAACATTTAACTGAGACCTACACAAATTGTAAAACAGTTCCAAGAAGTGATTCAGTACACACAAAAAAAACAAACATTTAAGATGCATCATACCGAAAACAAAGCAACATTATCCTGCAGGGGCATTCCAAATACGGACTAATGACTGCTGATAAGATTTTTGAACATTTTGCTATTGGATATGATGACATTAATTATAATCATTTTCATGGAAATTTTATTCGTTGCCTATGCTTTCCGACAATAAGTTCTATTAGAATACACCACTCTTCATTGCTCGCTATCAGATCATCCAAGTTGAACAGAGGGATGTGTATTACACTTTGTAAACCGAAACTGCTAAGATTACTAAGAGCTACCTTTTGTGATAGCAAAACCAGCAATGAAGTAATGTTTGATGTAGTTAAAAGACGAATTGCAAATCTAAGCAATGCTCATATTCTCCTTTCTCGTTAATGTGAGATATTCTTTACAAAAGATCTTGATTCTACTTGATCGCTTACTAATGGTGATATTTATAATCCTTATTTATTTGTGACAGTTGATTTTAAACTATGTGCTCGTAGGAAAGATCAAAGTAGTGTAGTATTTTACACTAAATTAGTCATAGTTGTGTAAGCTAGTCACATATGATTTGTCAATAGAAGTTACGTAGCGGTTATGAGAACGATATAAGGTACACGATACAATCTTTCGGACATTACCATTTGGATAAAAAGTCACGTTTTCTCATTTTGAAATGTTTAGCAAATCACATTAATATCATGTGTCAAGACTTTTTTAAGATTTATTGCAATTCATTTGATGCCGGAATATCATTTGAAGTGAAAAATAAAGCCTACCATATCGTGGTTTCCAAAACCGTTAATCCAGTATCCCATTCTTCCTTGCGATAGTTTGTAGTAGACATGAACTATTATGATTATCTTACGTACATGTTTGTCTTGAACTTTCGTCTTTATTTGGTGAAGATATACATTTTATACGAGAAAGTCGAATGTGCCTTATAGTTATATGTTTTGTTTAAAAAAGCACTAATTGTACGTTTTCTTTCTTTTTCAGAAGGTAAGTAGATACATTGACGATGAACATTAATTGTGACTTTAAGTAAGTAAATATACGTAATAACTTCAGCAATTTAGGATCAGTGGAAGAAACAGAGAATGGTTGTGTTTGTGCTTGTGATCTTCCGTAAATGATTGTGATTTGATACAGGGAGATTTGTGTTCAATTTCTGCAGAGATTTTGATAGAAAATACATGTTCTCAACAAAGTTCGTTTGTGTCTCTTTTTGTGAGAATATCGTAAGGAGGAGCTCTTTAATATTTAATTTTCACGTTGGTTCTTCACCCCAATCTACTTATGACGACATGAGAAAGACGTCTGCCACAACTCATAGGGAATGAAATAATTAAGGACGATTGCAACAATGGAGAATTTTTATTTTATATTTAGAAAGAATCTCTAACGTGCTTAACATTTGACTGAGACCTACACAAACTGTAAAACAGTTCCAACAAGTGATTCAGTACACAAATAAAGGAACACGTATAAGATGCTTAATTCCGAAATCAAAGCAACATTATCCTGCAGGGGCATTCCAAATACGGACTAATAACTGCTGATAAGATTTTTGAACATTTTGCTATTGGATATGATGACATTAATTATAATCATTTTCATGCACATTTGTTACCTTGCCTATGCTTTCCGACAATAAGTTCTATTAGAATACACCACTCTTCATTGCTTGCTATCAGATCCTACAAGTTGAACAGAGGGATGTGTATTACACTTTGTAAACCGAAACTGCTAAGATTACTAAGAGCTACCTTTTGTGATAGCAAAACCAGCAATGAAGTAATGTTTGATGTAGTTAAAAGACGAATTGCAAATCTAAGCAATGCTCATATTCTCCTTTCTCGTTAATGTGAGATATTCTTTACAAAAGATCTTGATTCTACTTGATTGCTTACTAATGGTGATATTTATAATCCTTATTTATTTGTGACAGTTGATTTTAAACTATGTGCTCGTAGGAAAGATCAAAGTAGTGTAGTATTTCACACTAAATTAGTCATAGTTGTATAAGCTAGTCACATATGATTTGTCAATAGAAATTACGTAGCGGTTATGAGAACGATATAAGGTACACGATACAATCTTTCGGACATTACCATTTGGATAAAAATTCACGTTTTCTCATTTTGAAATGTTTGGCAAATCACATTAATATCATGTGTCAAGACTCTTTTAAGATTTATTGCAATCCATTTGATGCCGGAGTATCATTAAATTAGTCATAGTTGTGTAAGCTAGTCACATATGATTTGTCAATAGAAATTACGTAGTGGTTATGAGAAAGATATAAGGTACACGATACAATCTTTCGGACATTACCATTTAGATAAAAAGTCACGTTTTCTCATCTTTAAATGTTTGGCAAATCACATTAATATCTTGTGTCAAAACTTTTTTAAGATTTATTGCAATCCATTTGATGCCGGAGTATCATTTGAAGTGAAAAATAACACATACCATAGCGTGGTTTCCAAAACTGTACATCCATTAACCCATTCTTCCTTGCGATAGTTTGTAGTAGACATGAACTATTATGATTATCTTACGTACATGTTTGTCTTGAACTTTCGTCTTTATTTGGTGAAGATATACATTTTATACGAGAAAGTCGAATGTGCCTTATAGTTATATGTTTTGTTGAAAAAAGCACTAATTGTACGTTTTCTTTCTTTTTCAGCGGGTAAGTAGATATATTGACGATGAACATTAATTGTGACTTTAAGTAAGTAAATATACGTAATAACTTCAGCAATTTAGGATCAGTGGACGAAACAGAGAACGGTTCAGTATGTGTTTGCGATCTTCGCTAGATGATTGTGATTTTATACTCAAAGATATGCGTTTAATTTCTACAGAAAGTTTGATAGGAAATGCATGCTCGATCGAACATTTGCCTTGTGGTGTAAAATCTGTTCGAAATCATTTTGGAATTAAAACAATTAAAATGGTTTGTAACAGTCACCAATTATAAAAGAATTACAAAAGTAGGTGAGAGCAAAACCCTACGGAGCGTAGATGTTTTGGTCACTCTACATGTATAGAAATGTTAAGCCAACATCGATAATGCTATTTATCATGAATATTAATGTTTCAGCTGAATGTTTAGTTTCTGCAGACGTTAGTAAAAGTATACCGGAATGTATTTTAAAGAATGAATGTTGTATTTATATTTGTAAGTAGATTGATTAAAACACATTATTGAAATCGGTTTCTTACTCGTATGAAATTGCGGCTATAGTTGGAATACTAATTGTAATGACTAAAAGTGATCGTGTCAGTCGTGAATTACAAAACATGAGATTATAGCCCTAAGGAGTATTAAAATTTACCTACCGAAACGAGAACTTCTATTTTACAAAGTGTAATGATGGCTATAGTGAACAGCAGTTATACATTCTAATGTTTAATGTGTGCATATGATTGATACAAAATACATTTTGTTTAGCAAAGTGCATTTGTTTTGTGACAAGATATATAAAGTATCGGATATTTTATTTTTTATTTGAACGTTGGATCTTCACCCCAATCAATATTTGTCCAAATTTGGAAGACTTCATCTACAACACATATGAAATGAACCGATTAAAAGTGATTACATTAGTCGCTAATTACAAATTTTAGAGTGAGTCAATAAAGAGCATAAAGTTTTACCGGTAATTAAACCGATTGTAAAACAAAAATAATTTTATATTAATTACACAGAAAAACATTTCAGAACCTTTACGCCAGAAACTAAGCCTCATAATCTTGCAGGGCATGTCAGTTATTGTCCACTATATCACCTGATCAGACTTATGAACATATTGCATTTAAAATGTTGATTATTTTAACACCTTTATGAAACTTTTGTTCTAGTACCACAGCATCCTGAAAAAGTATTTATTTTAAACATACGATAGATCCATGCATCAAACATTGATTTATTGATTGAATAAGTGATTAATTGATTAATTAATTAATTGATTGATTAATTGATTAATTGATTGATTGTAAGAATTACGGCGAACCAACACCGGGAATCTATTTAGCGCCGTACAAAAGGTTTTATCTATGATCATTTTAATATGATAGACGTTTTGGATATCCACAAGTGATATGAAAACCAAATACTTGAAAAGAAAACGATAAGATGGTGTAGGTACAACATAAAGCTTCCCAATCAACGAGGAATGTAAATGTTAAATGTTAATCAAGACAGATTAAAAGTTGCTGAAAATAAGGGATGGTACGTACATTACATAAAACCGGTCTAGCTGAGGGCATCAAAGTTATGGTTTTGAGTAAATGTTTGCTTCCTTCAGGAATTATATGATACAAGTGATGTTTATTGTATCAAAGAGTTCCTTTATGTCCTGCTTATTGTAGTACTATTCGCGTGTAGGTTGCAGGTCAAATCAGTATGTTATAAAGCGCTTAACAGTGAATGGTTCATTGCGAGAAACGCACTGTGGTGGGTTCTTCAGTTTTCTTTTGTGTAGTGACTGAAGTACTGATGGTGATTCAGAGAAAATGATGCTGATTAAAATATGTTCGTTTTCGCTTTTGTGCAGAGCAAGGTCTATTGTTCTGATTTCGGCCCGAGCAAAAAATTGATCTACCATTTCGTTCACGATCCTGTGTTGTGTGTTTTCCACTTAAGAATGCTGCAGCAGCCTTTCCCTCATCCTTTGGTCCGTCAGTATAAATTCGTATATAGTTTTTAAATTCGGTGAGATATTCATAATAAGAGTTGTGGAAGCTGGATGTGTTTGTCTCAGATTTGTTTCCAACGTGCAGCGTAAAAATTACGTTTGGTTATTTAATTAGCTAGATAGGTGTTTCGGAGTAAAACGTGTTCAGAATTCTAGATAGGTCAATTAGTTACTATCAAGGTTGAATGATATTCTAATGCCAATGAAAGGTATGGTATTTGTTTTGTTTTCGTATAATGTTTTGTATTCGGGTTGAAAAATAGACGACAAGTCAGGGTTGAGAGTGGGTTTGATCTTAATTTGAGAGCATAATGTTCGGAATTCATTTCTCTTCAATGTGATAAAGGTGGTTCATTCACTTCAGCGAGAATTGTGTCAAGCATCTTCAAATATCACTTACTAGCTGAATCATAAATAATGCACCATAGTCCAGTTTGGAGCAAATAAACGTTCGATATAAATTGAGAATGACTTTTCTATCATCACCCCAGTGTGCGCTGCTACTTTAAGCAAACCTAGAGATTTCAAGCATTTAACTTTAAAGTTCTTTAAGTGTGACATAAAAAGTAGTTTTTTGTCGAAGATAATACCTATGTAAAAAAATCATGAATTACTGGAAAAGATGTTTCTTCCAGCGTGAGTTTAGGTTCATTATTATGTCTTCGTAACT
Organism: Unio delphinus; assembly: GCA_029339505.1. Lineage (NCBI taxonomy): Eukaryota > Metazoa > Mollusca > Bivalvia > Unionida > Unionidae > Unio > Unio delphinus. Next base: position 10,559,850 of record JAQISU010000087.1, read on the forward strand.
GACAGAAATGCATTTTGAGAATTTAAAACCTTTAGTACTGGCCCAATTTTGAATCTTGTTGATATTTTGTTTTAGCTGTCTTTCGTTAACGTACAATGAGAAATCCACACCAGGAGCTAAAAGTTAGATTTTGATATTTTAAAAGCGGCACAGATATAATACTGCCCTGGGGCATACCAACCCTTGCTCATGCATATCTGAGTGGGTAGAGCCCTCTTGTACCTTGAATTCTCTGTCTGAGAGAATGTTGATATGAGAGAAGGCAGATATGATATCGTGTCAAATGCATTTTATAAATCAAAGAAAACTGCTGCTAAATGTTCCTTCATGATACAAGCGTGGCGAATAAATGTTTCAGTCTATCTAGATGAGCACTGGTGCTACGGTCATACAGAATGCCACGTTAGGAAGGAGATATTAAATTGTTAGTTTGCATGTACCATATAAGCCGAGAATTGATCACTCGTGCCATAGATTTGCACACACAAGGCCGATAATTGGTAGATAATTGGTAGATAATTGCGCTATCTTTATCTAGTTTGGGCGCTATTTTGTTTCTCTCCAGATCTTAGGTACATTACCAGTTATCTATAAAGCATTGAAGATTTTCAAAAGAGATGTTAATAACGATTCGGAAAGGTGTTTAAAAACTTCTAATGTTTTTCGTCAGGCCCACTGGATGTATGATGAGTCTTGTCTTAAACGTGCATAAGCTGCCATAGTGAGAAGAGTTGTTTATAACTATCCGAATTTAAAACGTGACGTTTCGTTTTGATTTTTTTAATTTTCGGAAGACGATTTCGAAATATTTGGATGTTGAGGAATTTTGTGAGTAACTGTCAGCAAGAATATTTGTTATGTCACGTTTTGAACAAAAATTGTTATTATTCAGTTTCAGATGCCGGAGAGAACTGAGTTTTTTATTTGGCGATTAGTGTTCCAAAAGTTCATAATAGAGCAACGAGAGCTTGAAAAAGAGACATTTTCTTCCATGATACTTGTTCACTTTCTTTAATTGTGCGGCGAGCTTTGGCCCGAAGTATACGGTATTTACTTAAACTGTAGGGCGTCGGACGATTGTTAATTACTTTTCAATGCTTCTTGGCGTTGTCTTGCGGCTTCCTTACATTCCAAAGTGATCCAGGGTTTGGGGTTTCTATTACAGTTCGGTGGAGACTTATGAATGGATTCTTCGGCAATCTTGATTAAATTAAAAGTATAATGCTGTATAGCGTCATTAATGTTAAACGGGTATTCTCATTCAGCCTAGTTTTACAAAGTATTTCAAGCAAAGCCCAGTAGGCCTTCTTTATTTTCCATTGTGGATTTGTGTCATCAATTGTAGAGTTAGTATTTTCATGGGTGATTCGAGAACAAATTGTTAAATCGATAACTTGTGTTTATCCGTTCCTGGGTGTAGATATGTCGGTGATTTGATGTTATATAGACACAAATCATGTCTAGAAATGAAGTATTCTACTTTGTAGACTCTGTCACATATGTGGTTTGATCCACATACAATGTTAAAGCACTAAAATCCTTGAGTAAAAGAAAGGGCACGCGAAGTCGTTGAACGAAATTGTCGAATCCGTTTGGTACTAGATTGGCATTTGGTGGTATGTAAATAGAACAATAGTCAATCACTCGATGTAGAGTGACGCTTACAGGAATTACTTACACATTTGTGTTTAAGGGCCTCTATTGTTTGCAACAACATAAACTCCTGCTAAGGTCCTGTATTTTTCTGTGTTTGGTAATGGTGGTATTAGAGCTTGATGTTGAATCGGGTGGATCTGTCATTAAAATTGGATTGTTCTTCACTATAATGGAGTTGGATGGCCAGGATAAGAATTCTTGGCCGGTACCTGTTTTCCGACCTCTTGATTGGGAATGTTAGGTGTGTACTTTACCCTCTGTGTTTTCTTTTCCTGTTTCCTAGTATCACAATCTTTGGAATCAGGGTGGTGCTCTTTTCCACAGTTGACACAATTTGGAGTTGCTCCACACTCAGATTCCTGATGAAAATGGTCTCCACATCGAACACATATTTGGCTTCTTGTGCAGCGGTCATCGTGATGGCAATATTGCTGACACTTATAGCAGCGAATGGAGTTCGGTATGTAGACCTTGACCTTCACATGCATGCAAAACCAACTTTGACCACTCTGTGGACTGTTGGATTTTTTATTGTGAGTTCAATAGTGTTTGTGTCGTGCACACTGTTATTACGTTTAATACGTATTTTACGTGACACCGTTTTTCATCCCGTCAATGATATCCGTGTCGCTGACTTCACGACAGCGTATCAAACCTTTGGACGTATTGAGTGTTGTGTGAGCGAATGAGGTCACTAGAATATTTAAGTAAGGTCTCATTTTCTTGACATTTTCTTTTTATCTCGTCTCTCACACTCAACAAGAAGGCAACCCGATTTCACTTTTTTGAGACATTTTGGTGTGCGGAGAGATTCCGTAATTACTCTTTTCAATCACAAACAACAAGCAATTTGTTAGCACCTTTTGACTGAATAACCATGTAGCGTGGAAATGACTCCACACTTCATGTTTCGTCATCTGACTCAGATCCCGGTTTGGTGCGTTTGTGTTGATTTATTTTGAATTTTCCCTGTCGGTTAAAATTCAGCACCCGTGTTCCGCGCCATCACGGAGCCCAACTATAGGACATATTTCAAGTCCCTGGGATACACGTGCTATACACATGTGCTATGTGTTAACAAATGCATATCTCTACGTTCTGGATGATATATCCATATAACTATTTCTTGTAAAAATATTCGTTGCACTGCTTCTGTATCCGTCGTTTCACGTCAGTTAATACAATAGATTAGGCTTTGGGAAAATGTAGGTTTCGATTAATTTTTTAGGAAGTATACGCCCGAAATGTTAGGAGACCTGACATGCCGTGTAGGCCTTGTATCCTTTGCTACATAAATAATAATCGACTTTAGTAAAAAAAAAATTATATCCCATTACAATTGGAAATTTTATTCCGTTGGTACAGGCCATTTTTATCACCATAATTAAATTAATGCATATAAATTCGCAGAGGCCAATATATATATATATATATATATATATATATATATATATATATATATATATATATATATATATATATATATATATAAGTACTTATGGACATCACAGTAGTATTAAAAACAACGTATTGAGGCATTTTAAAAACGATGGTCAACGTTTCAAATTAACTTTATCGAAAACAAAACTTGTATATCTGTTTAAGGATACTCCAACTGTACCATCTTAATCGACGTTGTAAACGTTGATCACTAAATCGTATATCATTCCGTCCAAATCAAAATAGAAAAGTTGTATATCTCTGTATAAGGAATAAGTCAGCATTTTTATATAATTGGACACATATTTACTTTACAGTGCCCAAAATGCCAAACAATGCTCACGAATGACGTTTTCTGCATTGAGTGCGGTCATCCGTTATAGAAAGGTAAGTAAATAAAGTTTTGTGGTAGCAAGTTGTAGGGCTTGCCAGGCAGTTAATATTTTAAGTTAAGGTTAGAGTCCACCAGTAAATAGTTGGGACCATATTATAATATTAAAATATTAAGATAGTCTACTAAATAATCCAAACTTGTACATATGGACAAAACCATGTATCACAAATTGTGTAATTTTCTGGGACAACTCCAACATTTCGTCACTTCTTCTGTAAGGAAACAGACACATTGAGCAATATGTTTCGTGCTTAAAATGTGAAGGTACGTTTTGGATTTAGAATGAGAGATATAGATTAGACTGCGTCGTTAGCATATAATAACAACAGCTGGAGATTCAGATAAGTCTAAACTACACGTGAAAAGCTATGCATCTATTGGCGAATATATTTTGTAAGTCAGACAACTAAAACCTCCAACTTATGTAAATCTAAAATTATTTTGTATATGCATTATGATGCGATTCTGACCTTCAAACAAAGGCAAACAAATTAGGATTGATTGATTGATTGTATTATTAACGGTGCACCAGCACGGTTAGATATAAGATTCTATGTAGGATCATTTAAAAGTTGAAAAGGTCTTGTTTCGACCAGCGATATAAAATCAATGAGTTGAACCTAAAACGACAAGATGTATCGGTAATAATAAAAAGCTTCTCAATCAACGCGTAATGTAAATGGCGTATGTTAATGAAGACAGATGCAAAGAATCAAAAAATAAGGGATGGTATATACATTGCATAAAACTGTTCGAGGTGATGGCATACAAGTTAAAGTTTAGATTGATTGATTGACGATTGATCGATCGATTGATTAATGTATTTATTGATCGATTAATTGATCATACCTTTACGGCCCACCAGCAGTTAGGCTATTTAGTGCCATAGGAAAGGTTATGTATATGATCATTTAAAAATGATAAAATGTTTCATATCAACCAGAGATACCAAAACTAAAACTTGCATATAAAAAGATAAGATGGTAAGGTTAATATAGAAACCTTTCAAATCAATGGGAAGGTAAATGTTTTATGTTAACAAAGAAAGATGAAAAATGTTTGAAAATAAGGGACGTTATATGCATTACGTAAAACTACTCAAGGTGATGGCATAAAAGTTATAGCTGAGAGTAAATGTGTACTTCTTTCAGGAATTCTATAATACAAATGATGTTTATTGTATCATAAAGTTCCTTCATGATACTGATCGCGTATGTTGAAACACTAAATCGTAAAGTGCCTAACATTGAATGGTTCATTTCAAGAAAATACTCTGGTGGGTCATCGCCTTTTAGTTTGTGGAAGTAGTTATATTCGTATGACGAAATCGTATTCTTGCAATGATTACGGATGGTTCTGTAGGAAGGAGTACATTATCTAATGATTAGAATGTGGGTATGTGAGAAAGCTTGCCAGTAGCTTCTTTTGGGTTGGTAGTTCTTTTTGAGGGTTTTCCCGGGTTCTTCCTCCACCACTTATACTGGCCGCCATGTTAAGCCAATGTGTCCTGAAAAATAGCGTTAAACCATTCAATAACAATTACAACTCCTATGATTGACTTGATGGCGGGAAGTTTATTATTCACTGCATCATTCCACGATACCTGATGCTTCTGACGTACCGACTCTTTGATACTAGGTTTATAATCAGTATGCGGTACTTTACAATCAGATAGTTTGAAGAATAGGGCCATTTTAAAATTGTGATCTGCTTTTTCATTACCTGTAATACCAATATGGATCGGTATTCAACAGTGTACTGTATTGTGGCCGGTACTCAGCTCAGTATTTTTGACAAGAATATTGGTTAATAATGGGCTTTCCAGTTTTCTATTGTGTAGTTTCTGAAGTACAGATGCTGAGTTAGATAAGGTGATGCTCATTAAAATACGTTTGTGTTCGATATATTGCAGAACAAGGTCTATTGATCTGATTTCGGCTGAATCAATTAACATGCCATTTTGTAAGCCAACTATTACTGCGTGTTGTCCACTAATGAAGGCTTCAGCAGCCTTTTCTTCATCCTTTGTTTTTTGTTTTTTTATGGATTAACGCCATTTTTAAGCACAAAATAGGCTATACATGGTGGCCAGTAATAATGCTGGAGGAAGAACCTGGAAAACCCCCGAAAAGAACCACCGACCTACGAGAAGCTACTGGCAAGCTTTCTCACATAACTACATTAGTCGAATTTTAGACTCGAACCCACGCAAACAGAGGTGAGATGGCAGTGATCCGTAGTGCTTTAGACCACTCGGCCACTCGGGGCCCCTTTCTTCATCCTTTAATCCGTCAGTATAAATTCTTGTGTAATTGCTAAATTAGGTGTAGGATTTCATGATAAGAGTTGTGGAAGTTGTAAGAGATTGTCTCTTAAATGTTTCCATCGTGTATCGTAAAAAGTAATTTTGGTTGTTTAAGTAGTCATCTTGGTGTATCGGAGATGGATCTTTTCTTAACTTTATAAAGATGAATTTTGGTAGGCTGGATGATATTTTAACACCAAAGAAAAGTATAGCGTTTGGTTTTGTGTTTGGGTAGAAAAACAGCTGAATAAGCAGGGTTCAGAGGGTTTGATCTTATTTTGAGAGAATGATTTGGTTAAGCATAATTCCACCATGTTTAATTAGCTAAGGAGATGTTTGGGAGAAAAACATTTTCAGAATTTTAGATAGATCAATTTATCAAGGTTGGATGTTATTCCAATGCCAAAGGAAGGTATGACATTTGGTTTGTTTTTGTATATTGTTTTGTATTTGGGTTGAAAAGCAGACAACAAATTAAGGTTCAGAGGGTTGGTCTTAATTTGAAAGCCTTTCTCTACAATGTGATAAAGGTGTTTCGTTCGCAGAAATTATAGCGTTTGATTTTGTGTTCCTTTAAAGTTTTGTAATTGGGTAGAAGAGGGTTTCATCTTAATTTGAGAGCATGATTTGGTTAAGCATAACTCTACCATGTGTAATTAGCTAGGGAGGATTGTGGATAGTGTCCTAAATTGTCTTAAGAGAGGAACGAGAGCTTTAAGAAGAAATATTTCTTCCATGATGCTTGTTTGCTTTCTTTGATCGTGCGGCGAGCTTCAGCCGAAGAATTTTTTTTAAATTTAAATTGTAGGGTGTTGGACTACTGTTAAATTTTCACGGCGCTTCGCGGCTTTGTCTAATGGCTTCTTTACATTCTTTAGTGAACCAAGGTTTTGGGGTTCTTTTACAGTTATCTAAGGATATAGGAATATATTCTTTAGATATCTCGATTTCAATATAAATAAATTTCTGAATAGGGTAAACAGGGTATTCTCATCCATCATAGTTTTATAGTATTTCAAACGTAGCCGATGTCGACTATCCCATTGTAGAATTGCATCATCAATTGTAGAGTTAGTCTTTTCAATGCGATTGGAAAGTGATCACCGCTATGAGCTCATCAGTGACCTTCCAATCCTAGTGCAAAAGCAGTGAAGGAAAACGAATTGTCAAATGGATACACATGTGTGTATCCGTTCCTGTGTAGGTCAGAGATTTTGTGTTATGAAGACACAAATCTTGTCTAGAAACGAAGTATTCTACTTTGTGTCCTCTGTCACTGATGTGCTTGGATCCACATAAAATGTTATGGGCATTAAAATCCCCGAGTAAAACAAATGACGCTGGACGTTGTTGAACGAAATTGACTAGTTCGTTTGGTAGTAGTTAGGTATTAAAGGTGGTATATAAATAGAAGAAAATGTAATCACTCTGTGCAGCGACATCAATGACTTGTAAATCTGTGTTTAAAGATATGAAGTTGTGAAGAGCAGCAAAAGAAACTCCTCCAGAGGCCATGTCACCATGTTATAGTAGATGTTAAAGAGTGAGTAGTTTGCAAGTGTGATGTTTCTGTATCTTTCAAAAATGTTTCTTGATGACATAGTACTGCATGATCATGTGCATGTATAAAAAGAAGAATATCATTGTTATTGGTGTTAAGTCCTCGACAGTTACATTGTGTGATCTTGTTCTCATTATAAGTTTAAAGTAGAGATTCTGTATGTAAGTAAGACCTTTCGCATTGAACTCCATATGGTTATGTTTTGGAGGAAGCATCGGGTTACATTTATTGTTGCAGGTGCGGAGCAGCCGTGAGAACACGGAGAAATTTCTTCTACATCCATGTCATCAAAGTTGCAAAATCTATTGTGTAGCTTAATATGGTTATCAGATGCATTTTGCTGCCTGTTTGCTTCCTGGTTAGTTTTGTTTTTTTATCAGAGGTTTTGTAATAAAAATAAGGGTGTTGTTGAAAATTGTCTGCATTTATATTTTGTTTCTTTGTGCTTATAAGGTGGAATGTTAATAGATGATATTGTATCGGTAGATCAACTTGAGCTTGGACTGGTTTTTACAGTTGAGAAGATTGGGGCCTGTAGATGGGTGGGCAAATCGACCATCTTTCTGGCCTCTGGGAAAAGGATGTTTGACGCATATTTTACCCTCTGGATCTCCTCTAGATTCCAATTCTCGCAATCTTTAGGAATGGTAATGTGACCTTTGCCACAACTTGCACAATGACGGTTAGCGCCAGTCTGCTTCTCGACGACTGGTGTCACCGCATCGGCCACCCACATGGCTTCCGATGCATCTCTCTCAATGTGGTGACCGTACGTCTGTAACTTAAAACAACATAGAGGGTTTGTGTAGTGTTGGTGTGTTAAGGGTAAGAATGATGGTGTTCATGTCCTGCAATTTTGTTCCAAGTTTGATAAGAATTGACAAATTGCAGTAACACATTGATTTCTTATTACCTTGATGGTTTCAGTGACGCTAACACCTGTGACGTCTTGGCAGCGATTGACACATTTGAACGAATTGAGTGTCGAATGTGCGAATGTAGTAACTGGAATATCATGGAAAGTTTGAATTATCCTGACATTCTCAGTCTGTAACTTGCGCTCACATGTATCTAGCAAGCTACCTGATTTCAGTTTTTTTTTCACACTTGTTGGCGTGCCAACTAGGCCATGTATAGTCTTTACGACTTTGAATTGTGACAGTGAATCATATAGTTTTGTTGGATCTTTTGACTGAATCACAATGAAACGTGGGAATGAGTCCTAGCTACACGTTTCATCATATGAGTGTTAAAGGTGTACAACGTTTCAGTTGATTGTTGTTTTTGTTTTCCATTATGTTTTATATTCATCACCCATGTTTACCCACCCGCCATGGAATACAGCAAGGGAAACGTTTCAAGTGTCAGAGATACGTAATTGGTATACTCGGTAAGTAAATACACCTGCCTATTGATCTGTTAATCCACCGTTTTCTAGTAAGTCTTCAGAGAGTAGGAGAAAGAAAACATAAAGAAAATTATAGTAAGGGAAACGATGGTCTCAAGAGAGATACAAGGAGAAAGAGAAAGTGAGCGATTAAATAAAGATCTCATCTTGCTTGGCGTGACCAGCTTATTTTTCGAGATCTGGCCCTCTCGACCACCCGTTTATGAGAACTAGAGGCCAAATTGATGCTTTGCATTAGAAAGTCTGCTTTATTAACACGATCCTTCCCTCGACACCGGACGCAACCCACGACAAACAGGATGCCTCTATTTGGTCGCTTCTTACGAGGCCATGTCGGGCCAATTCTACAACCTCGGACACGCAAGGGGACAAGCAAATTAAGAAACTCAAAACAACACTTGATGCGGCTTAAGAAAGACCATATTGAAATTTGACAGAAAACATAATTTCGAATTATACTATTAATATCATAATACAATTACATGGGAAAGGCCTTGCAGTGACAAACTATGAAGTTGGTGTTAATATGTAAAGCCACATGCACATCTTTTATGTTAATACGGTGGTGGTGTTTGCAAGCATCTCTTCAAGATCCTTAAGTGTTCATATTACAGATTCGGTTTGTTTGTTTGTTTGATTAGGATTTTTAACGTAGCTTTAACAATTTTTCAGTCATATCGCTACGATTTCTGCAGTGAGGAAGTTTATAGTGATGTTTACCATTGGGGCATCATGCCGCAGACATGTAGCATGATGTCCCACCCAGTCACATTATCCTGATACCAGGCCGACCAGTCCTGACACTAACCTCTTAATGCTGAACGTCAAGCGAGGCAGCTGTTAGTACCATTTTTGTAAGTCTTTGGTATGACTCGGCCGGGGATCGAACCCACGACCTCCCGCTTCCGCGGCGGACGCTCTAACCACAAGGCCACCGGAGCGGTTTACAGATTCGGACACATTTGATTCTCATAAGATTAATGGAGTACCGTAATAAATCATTTTGTAATAAGTACTAAATTAGATTTGGGACTTGAAAATCAAAAGTAAAATATCAGTTGAAAGTGATTATTGAAGCAAAATAATCTTCAAAACTTCAAAACTTAAGTCAACAGCAGATATAGATACCAAATGTGGCTTGATAAACATACACAAAGTCTATCCATCTTAATAAGATTTTTTTCTTTTCTCTTTCGTAGAAAGTGAGTTCCAAAACGTTCTTGAATCCAAGATATCACCACGGAAATGACACATCAAAAAAAGTCACGACGGGATACACCATCTATTACAATGATAATTGCGACGACCATAAAAAGAGAAAAATGTCATGTGCATTGGAACAGCAAAATAACTTAGTTAAACTACAAATAATAATTTAATATCAGATTCATAGTAATAATAAATATGATAAGACTTTTCTCTATCGCCTATATTGTTCAAATATAATGTTATTCTTTTGATTAGCTCAAGATGTTAGCATTTTTGTGGGTATTAATGTGAATTCACAAATGAAATAGAAGCATGCTATTGTTTTCAATGGCTTAGTCGTGTATTAGATTCTTGCTTTGTTTTAAATTCAGTTTTGTGTTTCGTTTGCTTTGCCTTCTTTTTGGTAATTCAACTACTTAGATTCGTTTTAGTTTGATATTTAACCCTTTATAATATGAATGTATGCCTGCAATTGACTATAGTTCACTTACTTGAAACATGATTCAAAGAGAACATAGTTACTGAAATTTACCGCAAGGCACGAAACCTGTTATTTTAGTAGTTTCATACACATACCTTCGGTGTATTTCAGTCTGAATACTTTTACTTAAAATCAAAACTCATTTGGCTTCTTAGTAACGTTGTTTAAAAGGGATATTAATTTTTCTGTTGGATGTATATTTATAATTTTACTTTCAGTACTTATATTTTTATTAGCTTTCAGTCCTGATTTTTTGTCTGACACAGATTTCAAAATATGTAATAATATTCTGTAAATTATGAAAGAGCACCCTCATTTGATAGTCACCTTCCCTCAGCATATTTCATATCCTTCCGTATCTTTTTTAATTTTCCATTCTTTGCATGTTATATAATTATCGGTACTTATTTTAATTTTTTGATGGCTGTTTTAGAGAGGTTACATTTTATAATATAGGACACAGTATAATAGATACATATCCTCATGTACTTAGCGTAACTTACAAAATTTAAATTTGAAAAATGATGTATATGTTAAATTTACTTGTGTTTTACTGTATTTAGAAATGTTGATTGTTTCATCACATGCATATTTGTATTTTAATGGATCTATACGCTTGCTAAACTATACCACATTGCATTGTAGTGATGTAATTAACAATAAATCAATAATATATATAGAACATACCTCTAATGCAAATTGATTTCTTTTTTTCCTTCTAATTGCTTTTCGATTGTAAACTGTTCTAATTAAGTTGTGTGATTTTGATATTATCTTTAGCTTTGAATTAACGCTTAATATTAGTTAATGTAACTTTGACGTCTTAGTGTTCTTTGTATCCACTCTAAAATGAATGTTTCTATATGATTTTGTCATTACAATAAACAGTGCATTTAGTTTCCATTAGTATTTGTCTTTCTTTTTATACTAATTGTAAACTTATGAGTTAGCTAACGTACTTGTATCACATGAGCATTCCATGTTTATTTAAGTCATTCCATCAGCGATACAAAATTGAAATCTAAATTACATAGCATTTAAAAGAATGTATTGGTATAAATATCACTATGCTTGATTAGTCGTATTCCCATGCCACTAATCGTATTTGAAATGTTAATTAAAACTATTAATAACTGGCGATTTGATCTGTTTTTGTATCGCAAACCCTCCAACTTTGTTTTTGTATTCACTTCAAAACTAAACTTAGACTTCTAATTTTCAACAATGTTAATATTTTTTTCATTTTAATATACACTTGGATTTATCTGAGAATAAATATAATTGAAAGTAAAATAAAAATTAAGAGGAAAACTACACTGTGTTTCAAATCACATTGGAATTTAAACCAGGAAAGATCCAACGTTTGTGATGACTTATACACCTGAAACAATTTAAATGCTTAAAACGTATACAATTACTCGACATACCTTGAACACAGTCGTTGTGTTTGCTGCAGTGTCCTTTCGAAGCATATGTTCGCATCATTGCCACGTCACAAATTCATATATAGGGAAGGGTAGCTAACATATTCGTTTATTATGATTATGATTAACCAAAGGCGTGATTCATTGTCACGACATGATGGGTATCAGTGCCACAGAGATATAGAAGACATGAAGAATCAGCTAGTCACTGAAATTCGACTAACTCTTATGAAACTTGGTGGAATCAGGCAGTCACTGAAATTCGACTAACTCTTATGAAACTTGGTGGAATCAGGTAGTCACTGAAATTCGACTAACTCTTATGAAACTTGGTGGAATCAGGCAGTCACTGAAATTCGACTAACTCTTATGAAACTTGGTGGAATCAGGTAGTCACTGAAATTCGACTAACTCTTATGAAACTTGGTGGAATCAGGTAGTCACTGAAATTCGACTAACTCTTATAAAACTTGGTGGAATCAGGTAGTCACTGAAATTCGACTAACTCTTATGAAACTTGGTGGAATCAGGTAGTCACTGAAATTCGACTAACTCTTATGAAACTTGGTGGAATCAGGTAGTCACTGAAATTCGACTAACTCTTATAAAACTTGGTGGAATCAGGTAGTCACTGAAATTCGACGAACTCTTATGAAACTTGGTGGAATCAGGTAGTCACTGAAATTCGACGAATTCTTATCAAACTTGGTAGACCTTTGCGGGGCATTAAAAGGAATTTAACTGACGGTTCAAAGTATGAGAACACGTGTGATGCAGTCTTCATTAGTGGAAATCACACAAAAAGCATTCGCTTGCAAAACAGTCTTGAAATATATTGAAATAAGCTATTCTAAACACTAGACTCTTCTCCCACTGATTATCAGTACTTCAGTCACCACGCAATAGGAAGTTAAATACCCCGCTATTGACCAATATTCAAATATGCCGCGATGTGTACCTTTAATAATATAGTATAATGTTGGATACCCAACCATATCGGTATTAATAGCAATAATAGTGTATACCATGCTGCTAAAATATATATATATATCGGTACAACCCTCTGTTTTTAAAATAACGTACACTCATGTTGTACCTGGTATTTAAAAAAATCGTCATTTAGTAAGTGGTATGCATCGTGAAATGATGATGTCAACAAGTTCCGTATGATTAAACCTATCTTAGGCGAATGGCCTCGATTCTACAGAACCATCTTTTTTAGAAACATTGAATTCTAACATTTGCGCATATCAATTCATATGACTGCAAGTAGCATATAACAAGTACATGCTTAGAATTTTGAAAATCCACGCTGCAATTAATAAAGACCTAAACACTGGATACAAAATGTTAAGGTTGTTTTTCTGTTTATCTGTAGACAATCGTACTTGATGTTTAGATACAACTGAAAATTGACAAAGTTTAAACAACATGACTATGTGTAGGTAAACAAATGCATTGCGTTAATAGCTAATTATACTACTTCCTCTCTTCGATAGTCATGTTTATGAGCTTTTCACCATAGTACCGTTGTTCATATAGTCATAATAAAAACAGTTAACAATGTTCAAAATAATGAACGTCATTCTATTAATATATTTGAAGGCGACAAGACCATAGTAAATGAATTCCATTTGTTACTCTGTTCCACAGCACGATCCGTTGTATTGTTTTGTGACTTGTAGCGAGAATAAAAACTCATATTGACTTTGTAGAATACAGCAGTCAACCCTAATCAAGTTTAAAGTAAAGTAGGGAATCCTTGATGTTAATATGTTGCATTTGCTACAAAACACAATGTTTGGCTATGGCCATTTTATGTGATTTTAAAGTCTTTAAGTAGTGTGTGTGTGTGCGTGTGTGTGTGTGTGTGTGTGTGAAATGCATATATTTTAGATTGTAAAATTGTGTTATTCATTCAGTATTGTAGAATATGGATTCCTGTGCTTGGAAGTTACTTACTTTTTCTTTACTGTTGTGTGTGAATTTATGTATCTTGCAATTAAAAGTATATATGAGGATATATGTGGGCTATTGCATCGCTTGATTACAAATGAATATAATATTTTACCTGATTTACACTTTCTTTAGCTAGAAGCGTGAAATTAATTATAGCAAGCCAATCAGTCAACAATGTTTCAATTGTTTCTGGACAATACAAAACCATTTTTGGAAGAACTATTTCCATACTATGATATAAACATTTATTTTGCATTGAATTAAGCTCTATTTTTAACTCGTCGTACAGGAACAAGATCTTGAAATATTATAGTGTTTCAGAGGTCTGTTAGCACACGTATCCACTTATGTCCCAGTCTGTTATGTTCTAGAAACGGGGCCTTTTAAAACAAATGGAGTCCACGTTAGATCTTTTCTGTTGATGAGTGTCCGTGAGCTATCAACTTGTTGTTACAATATTTTATACAGGAACTCCAGCAATGAAACTCTTTCTACTGATCAATTAGGGGTCAATAAGACTTATCACATGATTTTCACTCATTTTTATTAATCGATGTTTCTTGACGTTTCTAGATAATAAAGCAAACCATTAAAAGCGAAACGATCAGATCATGAAGGTGCTTTAGAAAGCTTCCCGATCGAAAGGGAATATTAATGGTGCGTGTCATTGTATACTTCTATGGAAATGTTACTTAGTATGAATGGCGGGAATATACATTGTATCCAAATTGTTCCTAGATGTCATGGACATTGTAGTAACGAGATTGTGCAGGTTACAATTCGGAACAATCTATCCGTGCTTAAGAATGAATAGTCCATTGCAAGAAGCGCACTCTGGTGGGGATCGCCTTTTAGTATGAAGGAGTGTGTTATAAAAGTACGACCAATTGTAATGATTGCAATGACTGCCTCATCAATATGGATGGTTCTGGAGGAAGGAGCCCAGTTTCATATTGTTGGCATGATCACATCGAGTTTGTTGTTCTCTGCGTCATTATCAAATGTCTTCCACTTCAAACGTAAAGGATATTTTTTAACGAGGCTTAAAATTAGTGTAATGGAATTTTATAATCAGATGGTTGTAGGGATTGAACCCTTTTAGTAGAGCGATAGGCTTTCTCCACATCTGTAACATCAATGTAGCTGGGTAACTAACAGTATAGTATTTTCGACAGTAAATGTTGATAGTATCAGTATAAATATACAGATTTTCAGCTTTGTTCAATTCTCATAATAATAAAACAATGGTGTCTATATTGCAACGTTTTCATTGCGATTTCAGGTTTCAAACGTTAAGGATTAACTGAACATATACATTAACATAATAATTGCAACTGGTCACCTGCTTAATTAATGTTCTCAATAAACTGTAATTAACAAAAATACACAATTACATTTATGTCTGTTTTTCAGTCCGTATGCCTTTATTTTATTTCTTTCTTCATGCTGTGCGCTCTATCTACCTATGGTCATTCAACCTCCATTGTATAATATTTTATCAGATAATGGTGTTTCATCATACCAATCTATTGACGCATAGCGACAAGATAATCACCCATTACAAATATCTTGTTTAATGTTTGGACCATTGCAAATCGATGGTCGAGTTCTCATTCTGAGATACACGTCGAAAATTTCCGATCATCCTCGAGAATTTTCAAGGTGATTTTTCTATACATATCATGACATACGTTCATGTTGGTAATATAAAACCACTGAACCATTGGACCAGCTTCTTTCTACGGAAAGGTGAAACCAGATAAAGATATTTTCAAACAAACATAAAGCACAATATATATTTATGCGATACGATTATTTCATCTTAACAATAAAGATCTATAATTGTATTATGTACTATAATACGTAATTATTTTTCAATGTTCTTTGTTACCGATGTATCTCAGAGCAACGTAATATAGAGGTCAAGTTGGTATGGGCTACTCTTTACTATGGGTACAAGGCTAAAATATATTCATTGAAAATGGTCAAGTATACAGGCTAGAATCGTTATTTTTAACATAATATTAAATTCAGTATAGTGATAAACGACTTTACTAGATTCCATATAATCGAAAGCATATTATTCCCTCAAAGTACCTGTCAGTTCTTGGCAACAGTAATGCGTGTGTTATAGTTAGCGTTTTTGTGTGACCCTACTGCGAAATCATGTAACAATTTTCCCATTTCGTTGCATCAGTATATATGTTTTCAAGACTAACTCATCAATACCATTTTTTTTCAAGTATCGCTTCAATGCGAAATATTTTTGCATGTTTTGTGAACATGGCGTGCCTATTCGATTTTGAAATGACAATACGACAACTAATGGAACGTATATATTGTAGCTAAAACCGTTTACGGGGCGATGAATGACAGGTGAAAACACGATCAACATCTTTGTATTTTGTCAACATTAGTGAAGGGCACTAATATTGTACTAAACTGTACCTTGAATACAAATTTGATAATAATATTGACAAATTTAACGTAGGCTTATTTTAACTTTTCGAAAAATGAGAATTTAGGATACTTGTTTAACTTATAATCTTACATTTCATTCAAGCGAACCACATTTGCTAACTTCCTGCTCATCTAGTGTTGGATTGAGTCCTCAAGGTTACGTTCACACGGACTTCGAGCAGGATCACAACAAAGGCAAGTAAAGGTAAATGTTACATGTAAGCGAAAATATAGAAGCTTCGTGTTCAAATTAGATGACGCTTCTTTCTAATAGAGCTTCAAAAGCAATCTTTACGAGCTAAGTTATGTCATTGTGAATTAGATTTGATTTTAGTGTTTGAAGCTAGAGCAAGGCGTGAACGATGTATTTTCCGAATTAGGTTAATCATTATGTTGCATGGAACTATTAGGTGTTTTGGAAAAATAATATCCTACTTCCACCTCCCCGCATTGAAGCATGGGAAAGAGATCGATTCGATTTGTCTGATAAATAGAAGAGCTGAATTTGTCGCAGCTACTGAAACATAATGTGACAATGAAGGAAATTATTTTCTCCCGAAGCCGAAGTGAATTGTCGTTCTCGAAAATGAGAGCATAGTTCTAAATTGAATTAATGATTTGTATTTTAAAAAATTATCTAGAAAGGCTAGATTTTAGAATGTCGCCCTAATTGACAAAATTGCTGATATAAAACAAATTTTCTCAAACAACAACTTTCTCCCAAATGATTATTACTTTTGTACGTATCATAATAAACCCTTTCAAATCATTTTGTATTTGGTGCGTCTTTTAGATATTGTATTTTCAAATACAAAATTCAATTAAATAAATTTTGTATTTTATCACGAGTTACATTAAAGGAATACATAGAACTTTTAAGCAAGACCTCAAAAATGTTGGTTACATCACGTGCTATCTGTGACCAGACCACGTGATGAATAGTAAGGCAGTTGGAATACGTCCTTGAAGAAATGAGTCCATCTGCAGAAAGCACACGCCTCTTAGATAAAAAACGGAACGTTTGTCAAAAGAATCATTCTTGAAGGGTTTTAGACCACATTCCCGTAAATTTCTCGATCTTCTCCTGTATGTATCAAATGTAACAAAATCTGTGCATTGCAATTAGACTTATATAGGCTTGTACGTATACAAAAGAGAATCATCTCTCTATTATTTTAAACTTAAATATCTCTTAATTCAAGTTTCGACAGCATTTATTTATTCATCGGCGATACTTTTTTATGCATATAAACTATTTGTATGTGGCGTTTGTTTGGTTTATTTACAAATATAAATTGATTACTGATTATTAGTGATCACAGTCAACGGCTTACAAGTCTAGTGTCATAACATAATAATTGATATGCCTCTTTTATTGTCAGATTTATTTAAATGAATGGCCCCGAGTAGCCGAGTGGTCTAAAGCGCTCACCG
Source organism: Unio delphinus (assembly GCA_029339505.1). Taxonomy (NCBI): domain Eukaryota; kingdom Metazoa; phylum Mollusca; class Bivalvia; order Unionida; family Unionidae; genus Unio; species Unio delphinus. The sequence goes on from JAQISU010000087.1 coordinate 10,577,581, forward strand.
TTACGGATCACTGCCATCTCACCTCTGTCTGCGTGGGTTCGAGTCTCAGATTCAGCCAATGTGGTTATGTGACAAAGCTTGCCTGTAGTTTATCGTGGTCTGTGGTTCTTTCCGGATTTTTTCCGGGTTCTTCATCCACCATTAATATTGTCTGCCATATATGGCCTATCGTGTGCTGTAAAATGGCGTGAAACCCTACAAGTACATCTTAGGTCTTTTATCAAACTCAACAAAATCACAACACACACACACACACACACACACACACACACAAACTCGGCAGTAATGGAGAGAGACAAAAGAGACATGGGGGAGACAGAGTGGTATATTAGGGAAAAACGGAATTAAACAAAATACAGAAAAGTGAATACTTGTTTAAGCTGTGAAGTAATACACTTTCATATCAAAACAGAACAAGGGTAATGTCATTATTAAAAGTCCCGCCTCATCTGCACCAGTGCAAATTTATAACCTGCATGCTTGGATAAAGGGAAGGAATCCAAATATTGACTGTGATTTCATTTATATAGTATCATACCGAATGGCTCTACTCGACATACCAATAGAGGTAAATTGGTAAAAGTTCTCAAATAAATTATAGATATCAGTTACTAACTAACAATAAAAAAACCAAACAAGAAAAAATTATATTAAAATTGTCAGTGTATTTCACACGATTTCTGTTGACAGATAACGCACATGACCGGGAAAAAAAGGCACGAGAGCCTATTGTGAAGAAAAGCACAGAACGAAGGCTGATATAAAAGTACAGGGAGACAAACTGACAATATTTAAATATTTTTGTTTAGATGGTAGAAAGCAAAATCAATTATTAGCAAAATAATAATGTAAAACAAAATATCCTTAAATGCATAAATCGCACATGATTAGTTTTCGTCCAGACAGGTTAATCGGAAACTTGTGCTTTAGACAGTATTCTGCAGCGATTCTAACTTTTAAGTTAAAGAACTTTCAACATCTTCGTATGTGTGTGATTCTGATTTTTAACGCAGCTTTAAAACAAAATGTATCCAGTGTGGCAGTATATAGTGATGTCTAGCACTGGGACATCATGCCGCATACATGTAACATCATATCCTGCCAAGTAATATTATTCTGACACCAAGCCGACCAGTCATACACACTACCATCTCAATGCTGAGCGCAAAACGAAACAGCTGCTTGTATCATTCGTAACAGTCTATGGTATGACAAGGCCGGGTTCGAACACGCGACCTCCCACATTCGAGGCGGACGCCCACACTATACAGGCCACTTGAGCGGTCAAAGAAACGCTTACAAATAGCTTCTGGATTGCATTGACGAGACATACCGTAAATATGTAATAGATTCATTTTTCTCAGGTGCTTTTAAATTTATAAGATGCTTGTTTTCCAGCATCTTCGCCTGCCTTGGATGTCGAATATGGTTTTTTCGATTCACCGGACGAGTCATACCAATGACTGAAAAATATGGCAATAGCTGCCAAGCTTGGTGCTCAGCATTAAGAGGTCAGTGTTAGAACTGGTCGGCCTGGTATCAGAATAATGTCACTGGGTGGGACATCATTATACATGTCTACGGCATGATGCCCCAGTGCTAGACATTACCATAGACCGCTCCGGTGGCCGAGTGGTTAAAGCGTCCGCCGCGGAAGCGGGAGGTAGTGGGTTCGATCCCTACCGAATCATACCAATGACTTACAAAAATGGTACAAACAGCTGCCTCGCATGGCGCTCAGCATTAAGAGGTTGGTGTTAGGACTTGTCGGCCTGTTGTCAGGATAGTGTGACTGGGTGGGACATCATATTACATATCTGCGGCATGATGCCCCAGTGCTAGACATCACTATCAACTGCCTCACTGCAGGCATCGTAGCGATATGACTGAGCTTGTTTTAAAGCTACATTAAAAATCCTAATCAAACATACTAGACAGCACTATAAACTGTCACAATGCAAACATTGTAGCGATATGACTGAAAAATTGTTAAAGCTACATTAAAAATCAAAATCAATAACACACACACACCAGCATCTTCGTTATACCTTGCTATTATACATCTTGACTGAGCGAACCTTATATCGTTGCTTTGTCCTAGCGACATCTACAAGATTTCATGTGTTTTCCTTAGATTGTAATTCCAACCAACTTGTAGCGTGGTACCTTGTACAGCGGGCGAAAACGGTGGTGGCAAATGACCTAAAATGGATACCTTGTAAGTTTAACATCGAAAGTATGACGTTGTAACAGAGCGAAGTCATTACAGGTGTATTTGAGTGAAAGGTACTTGTGCAAACACGGACCAGCACTGGAAAAGTTCTTTATATCAGTCCAATGAAGTTGTGTGTTCGCATTGTCTTGATGACATATGAGCAGTGTTAATATTTGAGCAATTTAATTTTAATTGGATGCGGTGGTTTCCAGTGAAATTCGCGGACCCGAAGTGCATAAATATCTACTCCATATGCCCAGGTGTAGATAGAGTTATCAGAACCTTTGCTAGCCACGGTGCTATAGCAGCTTTATTACATCTTTGCCTACTTTGGCTTGAATACCTACCACAATTCTTTTACCGGATCTCAATGTATTTTACGTGTTTTAATGATGTATGTTATTGAATCATTCAACATTATTTACGTGATACTGCAGTCTCTACTTGTTAATTTTTCGTTACTTGTTATACTGTACATCTAACAGAATTAAACTCTAACTCAAGATATTAAATGTTTTAAAAAGTTTCGATTGCTGCTGATCGTTGAAATTAAAACCCAATTTTTTTTCGACAGATTTTCATAATGTACAGGCAACAGTATGGTCCCATTAATGGACTACTGAACAAACTTTGATAAATGTTGACTTCATTTTGATATATCGGGATTAATGAGTTTTCATCATCTTTTTATTCTCTGCAAACTTAAACATGTAAGAAACCATTTAGCATCGCATCCTGTATGTATGTATGTATGTATGTATGTATGTATGTATGTATGTATGTATGTATGTATGTATGTGTATGTGTCTCTGTGTATTTATGTATGTATATATGTATGTAGAAGTAATGTTAGAGATATACATACATACATACATGCATACATACATACATACATAGATACATACATACATACATACATACATACATACATACATACATACATACATACATACATTGCGTGCACATGTTGTAAATATAGTATTTAATCGCTGAATGACTTTGGATCTAATTGTGAAATAATATCCTGTTCAAAATCATAAAACATTGACATTGACATTATATATATATATTTATTCAAATGAAATAAAGCTCCAACTTAATAATAATAAAAATAATATATAAATAAATATATAATTAAGTAAGCTCACATCGGGATCCACTTAAATTTCAATATCACATCTAAACAAAACAAAGCATTTATATGACTCTGTGCCTTTGGATCGATCCTGCGTAAAATATATATTTTACAATCCAATGTTACATGATGTAATTGGTTACCTTTAAATACATATGTAAATGATAATAAAACGAGAAAAGAAATAAAGAATATTTTAGTAGTAGTGTTAAGATAAACTATTTGCACATATTTTAGAACTATGATAATAAATAATGACGACATTGCATGAATATTTTCATAATTACCTTTCTCTAATTTGTAGTTCTTATTATTTTACTGGTGATAGTAGTAGTATTGTTAGCATTAGTAGTACACATCCTTAAATAGTTATAATTACATCTGACAAATAATTAGAAGTTTCGCATAGATAATCACTTCCTATTCATCATTGTGTTTTCCCATGACATTCGTTATTAAAAGAAAGAAATAATTTAACATGCATGGCACGTACTTCAAGAATTTGTTAGGGAGGATCACATGCGTGACGTTTCAACCGCGAATCCTGGCGCGGAATTTAGTCAGAGAAAATAAATGTACAGTCCCTGCAGCTTGATTACAGATAGGAAACTACATGTGAGATTACACCCTTAGGGTCCAAATTCATACATATTTATTGATACAATCACATCGGAACAATAGGTGAGGACACTTTCTTAAATGTATCACTTGATTGCCATGTTGCCAGTTGTAACTAATAAACAATGGCCCTCTGTGCACAAGTAATAAATTAGATTGGTCAGAATAATTTCATTAGATTGACATGCTTTGATCTTTACACCTGGCTTTACTTCCGGCATTTAATTTAGTCCATTGTTCAATAAATTTTGAAAAATAGAAATATATTTATATATATTTGGGACGTAAACAAAAATAAACTTTAAAACTCTAAAGGTGAAAGTTCTTTCGTTAGCGTGTTGATCATTGGAGAAACTCGCCGTCTTGTTTTCTAATATACAGAACATTTTAACACTATGTGGTGAAATATTGAAGTGGTCGGAGAGAGTTATTGTATGATAGCGCATAGCTTTTTCCTCTGACCTATCGTTGGATATTTTCGGAATGTGGTTCGAAATTACGCTGATTTTAAATATCATCAGTCTCATGGATAATGTTAACATTACACAAAATCTTGGAAAAGTTCTTCGTCACAATATATCACTTGGTGTAATCGAATAGCGTGGAGTCGGTCAATTGTTTCAGATTTGTTGCTCGAGTAATTCCGCATGTTTTAAACATTTGTTGCGGTTCATCCTCCAATTTTGCGGTTTGAAAGTATGAATCAAGACAGACTTGAAAATGATCATCCTTCAATTGGAACGTGTGCGTGGTGACATAATTCACTCATTAATCGAGCTGTAAGCTGCAATATAAAGAGCATTCCGAACACGTTTGATTATTGCAGTGTGACTGGGAGACACAAGTCATATTAGAGGACTGTGGAATCGTGCCCTGTCAATCACTTTAATTGTATTACGTGTTTGTTTAATCTTTAACTTTTGAACTGTTGCAATCAGTGTTTGATTTGGCGATAACGGTCTACATTTATCAAGCAAACATTATCAGAGGTTTCAAGCAAATGATTTCAGCTTCACCTAATAATCTGTAATCTGTACAAATCTGAGAGTACATAGTTGCCACCTTATATATAAATCGTTTTAATGTTCATTTGGTTCTTTTAAAATTGTTTTATTGAGAATTTAGGAAAGATATTGAGAAATTCATTTTCCAAGACTATTTTCAATCTCGTTTACGTGTACATCTAGAAAAGTGTATACGTCTTAGCTACCACGAAGTACATTCTACGAATTGTAAATAATCTTGAGAAATTAAATCCTGATTTGTTTAAGCATTTATTCGTGCGCTTCTAATAAATTAATTAATTGCATAGTAGACATCAATCATCAAAATAAGGCAATACTCAGCAAAAAATACACATTGGCATCTTTGTCCGTAAAATGAGAGGATTCGATCAACAAGGTAAAAAAGTGTGGACGCTTATTCTGGGAATAAATATTTTGTTCATGTTGCCTTTGGAGTGTCGCCCGTCTCTTGAAATATTGGATTCTAGATTTCCTGAGCAATCTGATGTAAGTATACACTTTATATCATTTGATATTGGGGTGTTGGTGGGGTTCATGTTTCTGATGCCGCTACTAAAATATACAATTTTAAATGTCGTTTCTTCATCAAAATAAATGTTGTTGTAACAAAATATTAGTATCCCAGTCAACTCCCTTTGTTGAGTGGCTATTTAAAACAATCGCAATGAAGCCAAAAGATCAATATATACAAACTTAGCATTATCGTGTTTTCGATTCCGCTATAAGTACACTTTATCTGACATTTGTATATATATATTTTTAAAAAAAACTCTTTGAACTTTAAAGAATTTAAATAAGTATTCCAGAACAGAATGCAAGAATTGTAAAGCTCTGTAGAGCGAATTTTAGGTTCTCCGTTGTAACTCGCAGGTAGCAACATTTGGATGTATTTGAAAACAAATTTGAATTATGTGCCTCGCAAGATAAAGATGATTAATTTCAATACCTTTTCCAATGCAAATATTTTCATTAACAATCAGAATATATGAAGAAAACAATATTTTGAAATGATATTGCATATAAACGTAGTGAGTGCTAAAAAAAACAACACAGACTTAACAAGCTTCCAGAATAAGTAAATGTATGGAAATAATATTTAAATCATTTGGTTCTTAATTATGTATGTTATATTTTATTATCCATTGCCATACAATCATCCAAAATATTTTCTAAAATATAACTCTTTTCTACTTTCCTCTATCCGCTAAGCCACCATGAATAATATGTATTTGTATTTAATCTCAAATCTTGTTTTAGCAATACGGTCATTTTCCCCACGGAATGCCAAAGAGAAAATAAAAATAATCTGATTGACGGTGTTATTGATCTATTGGTGTCTATGGGCACATAACATCGTGATATGATATTTATTGAAGTATAAATGTGTACATGAAGTTGAATAACTTTGGAGACCACAGCGTTTGAGGATGTTTAAAACATTTATTCAGAAGTTCGAGACCATTGCTTAGTTAGTTTAGTGTTATTGAAGCTCCATGTTCTCCGTTTGGACTTGCAAAGCAAAGTGAAACATAAAAACTGAAATAAAATAAAAAATTTGATAGGTGTGAAAAAATGCATGTTATCAATTAGAAAGTTTTTAATTTATTTTTCTCTGGCCGTGCCGAACTAATCTCTTATTTGCTTTTCGAATGGTGGAAAGTTTTAAATATCCAGTGCTCATTCTGTGTAAGCAAATTTATTATGTAGTTGTTTTGAAGAATTGAGAGACAAATGTAGATAATTCTAATAGTTGTGCTAAAGACTTAATTTTCAACAAAATTACAAAATTACATTTTTTACCAAAAGGTCTCACACCACAATTATTGCTTCAGTAACAAAATAAAACTAACTCGAACATCTAAAATGAAGTCGTAGACTTGCCTATCAGAATGCAAGAAGAAAAAGCGTTGGCTTTGCGCATTATTTGATTCTTTTGGAGGTGCGTCGCCTGCAATAATGTTTGTAATGTCGTAACATTTTGACATCATTAAAGAAATTAACCTTGACTGTCCAAGCACTACATTCACGTTTTGTAGGTATGATACACTTATGGAATAATTAGAATATAAAAATTTAAAATAGGTATTTATCTATTGGAATATAAAATGTTTGCTTGTAGCCAGTAACAAAAACTATTATATTTCATCGAGTGGATGAAAAACATGAGTATTTTTACGAGGGGAGAAGACAAGAGTAACAACACTTAATTTTGCACCCACATAATGAAAATATATTCGTTATTTACTCTCAGCAAGAATACTGTTTTCTAATTTCATTGCTAAAAGTATTGGCTTGCAAGATGTGATCTATAAACGATTTAAGTAGATTAGCCGATTTCCTACGAGATCTTCCGATATGTCAGCGTTTTACCCCACAGAATAAAAACAGTAACATAATTTTACTTTCCATTTCAATGTGAAGTAGCACATTTAGAGATACTTGTAATTCGCGTATTGATGGCTTTGTATCATAGTACGCTAAACGGGAAAAAGGATTTTAATACTTAATTGTTTGTACTGGTATGTTGAAATTCTGTTTTTTCTTTCATACCAAACTGTACGGCCTTGGACATATGCATTTATAATAAGCAAAATCCATTTCCACCACAAATTTATAGAATTTGACTTTTAAATAATAGTTATTAGTCTTCTCTTTTCGCGCTTAGCAATCGGACTCAAGTTTCATTTACGGATAAAATAAAGATATAAAAAAGCATACATACTCTTAGTGCAGTTTTCATTATCAAAGACAAATTGTCTGGACTTTTTTCATCAGACGTTTAGTTTACAGTGAGAGCACACAGAAACCCAAGCCAATTGATTTATTTTAATATTTTGAAAACTAGTAACACATGTAGTTTTTAGGGAACAACTCATAATAGCAACATTCGTCTTCTTTTTCCTTTCAAAGTCCCCACGCTGAAAGCATTAATTAGTGTCAATAAATGTCTGTATTTAGGCACGCTTGTACATACATATGCATCTGTGTACGCCTAATTACTCAGTAGCTTATTTACGACAACAATCAAAGGTCACAATGGTGGACATATCTCTTAGACGAATAGACCATGGAATTTGGTAAGGAATTTTTGTTTACTGGAGCTCAGCTGACTTTTCATTCAAACAATCTTCCGAAAGGTCAATGTTTATAACTATTAATCTTCCTCATTCCTTTGAATAATGACTTGAAGTCGACTCTTTGCATTTGACGAGTTGATTAATTTGATATTCTCACAACCGCTTATACTGTTTTCTTGACTAATATAATCCTGCAACTCCGCTAGACATTTGTTGCTGAGAAATTCTTACCATAAGCAGCAATTAACATATATAATTTATAGCATTAAATAAAATTCCAATAAACTTAATATTTTGACATGAATTTGGAATTTTAACACAAGACTGCTTATAAATTCCAAACAACTTTAAGTACCTATGCAACAAAAGGTATATAACGAAACACATGTAGGTGAATGGATTAATTAAGGATAATGACGACATTTTCCTTCCCGAAACATTTGAATAAATCCTCATGCTAGTATAACACCAAAGTTAAAGTTCAATATGTCGTGATTGTCTTGTTTAAGCAGAAGTATATAATCATCATTTGTTCGTTTATATGTGGTGGAAGACAGCACCCGGTTCTATATCACCCCAACCCATTCTAAAATAAATATTACATTATGACAATAGGTTCAAACATTATGTCATTAAACCGGTTGTTATCAAGACGCAGTTCTATTACACCGACAGAATCATGAGACAATTACACGAATCTTATTATTACGTCTGAGTCATGGGGCAAATACACCACTCGTATTACTACATATGAATCATGAAACAATTACACGAATCTGATTACTATGTCTGAATGAATCATGGGCAAATACACACACTTGTTACTCCGACAGAATTATGAGACAATTACACGAATATTATTACTACATCTGAATCATGAAGCAGTTGCTTGACTGTAATCGATCACCTCTGAATCTTTAAAAAAAAGATTGCAAAAATCAGCTTAAATACTTCATTTTATCTGAAATGGTTGATCGTTAATTTCACATCATGCAACTATTCATGATGGTTTAACAAACAAATTCGCGCCACACACCTCCAGATATTACGCTCTTGTGTCGTTCAATGCACAACTGCCTCCGCAAGTGTTTCAGTGAGATTATGACTGAATCTATTAGTTTTCTTGTCAGATTTCTCAAAACATAAAGTAAAATGTAGCAATTATAAACGTTTGTTACGTGAGTTTAATCAACTTTTTTTTAAATAATCTCTAATTCTGATATGTTGAAGATTTCTAAGCTGACAATATTTTACTGTTCAAAAAGCTTTATCTGCTTTCACTTTACATGATTTCGTAACATGCTGTTTTGCTCCAAGCAGTTTTAATTAGTTCCTGGTTAGATGTTGATGCTATTCATATGTTGCACATTGTTAGTCCGATTTCTGTTTTTATTAAAAACAAAATAGATTCAATTTCGCTCACCCGCATTGATCATATGTAATTGTGTTCAGTCAGTCATTATCACAACTCTCGCTACACATTCATGATGCGAATATCATGTAAAAACCGGAGGGGAACTTTCCTTTCCTCAACATATATTTATGTTGCCCGTGGTAACCGAGTACTCTAAAGGACCCGCCTTTACATATCACTCTGATATCTGTCCACTGTTGACGTGGGTTTGAGTCTCGCGTTCAGTCAACATGTGTATGTGCGATAGCTTGCCATTTGCTTTAGTTGCGTATTTTCTGCGTTTTCCCAGGTTCTCTCTCCACCATATATATTGGCCGCCATGTATTGTCTACCATGAAATATTGGTGTTAAACGTACAAAATTGCAAACCATTCAATATAATTCCTTACACATCAACTATGAGAACGGATCTTTATTTTATTTCTGATAGTGTAGTATCTGATTGTGTTTATTGACTACTTCTTGTATAAAGAGACTATTATCAGTTTCTAAATTATATTCAGTGGATTATGTTCTCTCCAGTATATTTCATAAAGTATACAACTTTCGTAGAGATGCCATTCTTTCAATATTTGACATCCGTAGACTGTAAACGATTGATTTCATTACAACAAAAACGTCTTTGTCCATGACAACAATAATAAAAATAATTCGGTGAAAAAAAATAGCCATTGTGTACTGTCCTGGTGCACATCGTTGTTATTACGTCATAATATCGTGATTGACGTCAAAATTTATAAATCACGTGTCATCATTCATAATAAATGTAAGCTAAAGTTAGAGGCTAATGACAGTGATTGGGTTATTTAATGTCTTCCCTGCACAACGAACATTATTAACACTGAAAAATGCAGGTATTTCGTCGCTTGTATTTTAAATGTCGCAGTGTTGTTTCCAGCACCGATCATTTTGGGTGAATCTTTCCTTCGGACAATATATGCAATGTGTAATAACTTCTCTGTGGAGGTAATGAAACTTGGATCCATGGTCGTCTGACTCGTCTGAGAAAATATTTTAAATATCATCGAGTTTCTTTCCTGGAGTCGAAGTATCAAGTGAATTACTTTTTCAAATCTTTGCTTCTTGTATTTATTAAAGCTTTAATGATATCAATAATTTGTGTGTCTTCAACCTTAACGACCAGTAATATTCGTGAGAGGTAGGACACATGGTAACACCATATAATCTGAAGCAGTAATATTACAGTTTAGTATAATTCTACATTGTACAAATGCTGAAAAGAAAATATATTTTGCTTGTTGATCCATTTTTACATTTACCTGGTAAATTAACCCAACTTAATTGAGAATCATGTTTGATTTTTTCACAAATCTTTGTACCTATATACAACTGATTTTTAATTTTATCTTTTGTTTTTTCTTCATTACTAAATTCGAGATGTAAATAAAAACATATCGCTAAACATAAACTATTGACTTGATTTTAATGTAGACCTATGACAGTCTTATACGTTCTAGATCAGTCTAAACTCTACGATCTGTACATGCGAACCGTTGGCTTTTGTATGACCTACCTTCCGATGTCACATGAATAGTAACTCTTGCACAACAGTGAAAAAGAAGCTACCCGCAGACAGCTGAATATATAAGAAGATCTCATGCAGGATTTGTCTTGGAAATGGTCACCTGGAAAACTATGCACTGCATGGAATCGAATTTTTAATGGATGTTTATCACCGTACACTGAATATCAAGTCTTCAGACAGACATTTCGTATTGTGTTCCTTGAGTGTGGAACGAAAAAAAAGCCCTAAACGTTTTCCATAGCCACCCCACCCACCACCCACTCCAGTTGTAGATCTATGGCTTAGTTAAAAAAAATCTGAAAATTATTGGACTGTATTACAGTTTAAATTGCAAAACAAGAATAAACGAATTTAATGTATCAATAAACGAATCCGTTAAAAGCCGACAAGTTTGCACAGTAAAATTTGTCACGTGATGCAGAACAAGTCCATAAACGTGTAAATACAATGTTTGTAAAATATCCCTGATATTACCGTTACGTTTTAAAAACACAAATGTGTTACATTATCAGAAAAGCTTGGTGGACCGTTTCACTATTTCTAGTCAGGCCATGTAGTGTATCTTCTACACTTTATGAGATGTCACAGATCTGGCATGATATATCTTATGTAGAAATAGTACAGATATTTAATACTACATGATTAGCTGCACTAATGTCTGTATCATTTTTGTTGTACTGCATTCGCGAGGACGACGAATAATTTACTAATTTTTATGAGTTTTGTCTAAATATCATCAAAAACACGTTTTGTTAGCAACCGTTATTATAATCATCTCAAAGATAAAATGTGTAATGACTTCAGTGTGAAAGGACAAAAAATCGGATTGGCAAGTTCTAACTCTTGTAGTCGTAAAAACCTTTGGAAATTAAAAACTGAGAGCAAACGTTTTGCGAATTTTTCGAGGAACCAAACTTGGCAAAGTATTATGCAGGAATGCAATAATGACGCTGTGTTGCCTCGAAATTGTTATATCGCGAACATGATGACTTTCTGTTTGCCATACGTTGTCTGATGCAGAAATAATTTTCAACAGATATACACTGTAGTTAAAACTACTTAGTTATGCCTTGTTAATTACACACATGTTTCGTGCTATAAATGTGATAGTTGTATCTGGCGCGAAGACCATACCCCTATTGTATCATAATACGGTGAAATTGGGTGTATGGCAGTGGATACAAATGGATTTTGTTTTACACGAAAAGGAAGATTAATTAAATGAGAAAAAGAAAGAGGAATTTAACAGAGAAATACTGTAGAAGAAACCTTTAAACATTAATGTATGTAGGTAAAGATGACAGTGTCTTAAACAATACCCGTTGGTAAGGATGACATTATGGTAAACGCTTTCATCCTTCTGGCGAACTTATTAAATTCTATTAAGAATCACAAGTATTTACTCAGTAAACTCGCTCAGATATTTCAAAATGTTGGTGCACCTGTTGTTTATTTTTAAAACTTCACACCTGTTGTATATTTTTGCAGGCTGATATTGTTTTTGTCAAAGGTTTCTTGTGAGTGATAATATTTGTACACACCTGGTAATTTAGCCCTTAAGACAAATATTGTAATGTTTAACTTCTGTGTGCATTAAGGTTTTAATTCCTCGAAGCAAACCAATAAAAGGTGCACCCGTTTCAGGGAATGCTTTGCATATACTATTTAGTAAAAATAATTGTCGCATGCAAACTTACTTTCATTTATAATCACCCATTGTTCCTAGTTGCAACGACGTTATATAGCGTTGATAATGCGCATGGAATTCACTCGTTATAACCACTAAACTATATTTTCCTTCTCTCTCTGTTAATCTGTAGTTATGCTTATGTTTATCTTCTCAAGGTTATATAGCGATTTGTTTCCCGTCTATTTTAACCTCGGTACTATATATTAAAATTAATACTCGACTATATTTAATTTCAAGAAGAATGCTGTGAACCATTCGAAACTTTTCTAAAGAAAATTATTGTATGGTCATTGGTTTGTAAACACCGAATTTTAATTCAGCGTCATAAAATGAGTGGTAGCTTAGAACTGAATTAAGTGTTGCCTAATTGGAGGTCTCTTCGATTGCAATTCTGTGTTATCAAACGGGAGGTTTCATTAATCTTAGTTATGTGTTATCAAAAACGAGGTCTCATGTATCTTAATTATGTGTTATCGAAAGGGAGGTCTCATGTATCTTAATTGTGTGCAACCAAATGAAAGGTGGCTTTGATCTGAATTATGTGTTACTAAATAGGCAGGGGTCGCTTTGATCTGAATCCTGTGTTACTAAATAGGCAGGGGTCGCTTTGATCTGAATTCTGTGTTACTAAATAGGCAGGGGTCGCTTTGGTCTGAATTATGTGTTACTAAATAGGCAGGGGTCGGTTTGACCTGAATTCTATGTTACTAAATGGGCAGGGGTCGCTTTGGTCTGAATCCTGTGTTACTAAATAGGCAGGGGCTGCTTTGATCTGCATTCTATGTTACCAAATGGACAGGGGTCGATTTGATCTGAATTCTGCGTTACTAAATAGGAAGGGGTCTCTTTGATCTGAATTATGTGTTACTAAATAGGCAGGGGTCGCTTTGATCTGAATTATGCGTTACTAAATTTATAGGGGTCGCTTTGATCTGAATTCTATGTTACATATGGGCAGGGGTCGCTTTGATCTGAATTCGGCATTACTAAATAGGCAGGCATCGTTTTGATCTTGATTATATGCTACTGGATGAGGTGTTCCTTTAATCGCAATTCTTTATTAAGCAAACAGAAAGTCAAATTGAAGATCATGTCGATCTTAAAGATGTCTTGCCAAATCGCATGTTGGGTTGACCTTAAACGTGTGTTACCAAATGGGAGGTCAGGTTGACCTTAACTTTGTCTTGTCAAATAGGACATTGGGTTGACCTTATATCTGTGTTACCAAATGGGAGGTCGGGTTGATTTTAACTTTGTGTTGCCAAATCGGAGTTTTAGTTGACCTTAGCTCTTTGATACCAAATGTGAGGTCAGATTGATCTGTCTAATCTTAATTATGTAACTTTGATCTCGATCCGGATTTTTGTTGTGTGTGTGTCTCTCCTCGAAAACTCACATATTCGACATTTTGATATCCAAATAAACAACAAATCACACCCATCTATATTTAAGGAGATAATGTTTTGTGTATTTGTGGTAAAAATTTCTTCTATTAGTTGCATATCAATTTTACTTTTGCTTTTAATAATAATATCATAGAAATACTTCATTTTTTTTCTCAAGGAAAGGGACAGTGTATTTCTGTCCTCGTTCTTCAAACAAATCTGAAACATGTTCATAGTAGTTTGTATCAAATATTCCCTTTAGGTGAAATGTTGACATTGATTAGTGTAAATATGCCATCATCATTTGACAGTCCACAAAGAAAGTCGTTTGATCAACTTTTTTTTTTTTCGTTGCAATTGGATATATTATACCATTAAATCATTTTCTACGTAATCTTTTCATTCATTAAATGGGGTGTCTTACATGAGTGTTTCATCACATACAAAATGAACTTGCAATAAACGTGTTGACATTTGTGCCAATGTTCAGACGCAAAACCTTATATTTATCAACTTTAAAGCCCAAGGAACACCAAAGTAAATTTTATTTACATAACAGAGTACAATAATTGATTTAAATCTCAAGTTAGAAGTGATAATAGAGTTTATAGTGGAAAAGTAATAGTTTTATAAAATCTACGTTACAATGGAAAAGTCTCGTAAGAATGAGTCGTACACATAGAACTTACAAAATTGTTTTAGTCGGGATTGGCAACCCTGTATGTATCTCGACGTGGGAGTTGATTATGTAGTCAATCGCTACAGTGATATTAACTTTTCAAACAATAAATTGAGCCCTGTAAATCTTTACGATGCATAAGGATAGGTTTGTTCATAATGTTAGAAGATTTTGTCGTCATAATTTATCATTTTAAGCACGTGATTCAAACCGTATCACCCTAAGCCGGACGTTCATAGGGAGTTAAAAAATATTGCATTGATGTTTAGACTTAACAGCCATCTATTTATCAGAAAGTTTTTTGAATTTTTGATCATATATCGTAAACAGCTCAGCGATACTTATAACATCATAACATTTTTTACTTTGAACTTTTAAAAAGAAACACAGCCTCGATAGCATTCTATCAAAGTCACATGTCTACAAGACAAAAGATTTTATCTTAATGGTTGGCAAACGTTATAGCGTTGTAAATGGTAGTTCAAGCGTTGTTGAATCTGTGCTGTACGTGTTTTCTATACGGTAGTACGTTTCCGGGAACATTTTATCGAAAATCAACAGCTGAGGGGTTTGAATAAGCACCTGGACTTGCAACATAACACATTTGTTGGCAATCATAAAACGTGATGATTCTGGATTGGTCCATCTCCATTTAAGTCGGGTATTTATAGCGCAGATTTTGCCATTCGCATGTTTAGAATTGGTCACTACGTAGACTGCCTGATAAGAGTTAACTATGTAACGATCTTTTGTGGTTTCAATCATCAGTTTTACACCCAGAAGGCTAACACATGCTCAAAGATGATTATCACATTACGTCTTGCTTTAACAGTATCCACGTAAAAGCGTGAAAATATTTAAACGTGTTACCCGCGGCCATATATACGCCAAAGTGAGTCTTTCATTTGAACAAACGTTACACAGTATCTAAAAATACAAAATGTATGTATGTATGTATGTATGTATGTATGTATGTATGTATGTATGTATGTATGTATGTATGTATGTATGTATGTATGTATTATTGTATGCGGGTATGTTTAGTAAGTCAGTCAGGGAGCAGTATATATTTTTATACGTTCTATGTGGAAAAAGAATACAAGTTCTTTCTCTTTATTGTTTAATCTGTGAATGAAAACCCAACTTTTTATGAGGCAAAATATAGTATAAAATATACACTGGTCTGAAAAACATGGTAAGACATTAATATAAGAAATAGTACAGCCACAACGGTTCTTTGGCAAAAGTCAACATTTTAATCAACTCTAAATAAATGTTTGATGTACAAGGGCTTACAATATCTAACGATTAAGAATGCAAAATCCTCCATCCACATCACCGATCTCCACAATCAATACCACAAATGACTTGATTTAATATATTTGAATTATGGTTATTTTTAATCCTAGTAAATTTAATAGATTGTTACACTTATGATGAATGTTACAATGTTTTTATTAAAGTATAAAACAACAGAATTTTAAATCAATGGAAACTCGAAAATTATGATCTTTTCGTGTTCTCAGCTGCGACCGGAAGTTGTAAATGATGGCCAAACAATGTCTGAAAAACAAGAGGTGATGAGGCTTCTGGCGGTTTTGGAAAACAAAAGCGAAAGTCAAATGGGAATCAAAAAGGTATATAGTAACACTTTCTTACACACTTCCTTTTACTTTTCATTTTGTACAATTATGTTTATGTGTGCAGAGCGGTTACTCAAAACGTTCATATTACATATATTTTGCATTCGTTGTCTGGTCTGTTGATGGCGTCAAATGGTCTCTGAATTGAATGAAACGTGAAAACCTTAGAAAATCATAAAGTTGAGATTTTTGTCCTGGCGACTGCATGTGTATATCAGAACATATGTACACTCCCCGACAGTCATGGTGTGTCAAGACTGTATCTGAAACACCCATAAGAAGTTCCACTGTTTGCCACAATATTCGGGAAACAAAAAGACGACAGAGCTAATGACTTCATATACTTCTACAAAGTATTAGTTAATAAAATATTTCTCAATACAGAAAAATAAACTTCTATTCGTTTTTTATAGATTTGCGTTTACTATAATCCTGATGACAGTGAACATTTTGTGATGACTAAATTCTATGTATGTATGTATGTATGTATGTATGTATGTATGTATGTATGTATGTATGTATGTATGTATGTATGTATGTATGTATGTACGTACGTACGTACGTACGTACGTACGTATGTATGTATGTATGTATGTATGTATACACACACTCATATATATATATATATATATATATATATATATATATATATATATATATATATATAAGCACAAAATAAGCACTAAATCAATTTGCTGGATATATCTAAATAAATTATAGTAACCTTTCTGATCAACAAGGTCAAATATTCATATAAATACTTGCAGCGATCGTTTTGTCCAGAAAAGAAAAAGTATCATTTGAAAAAAATGTCATACTTAGGCAAGAGATACCAGACAAATACATTAAAAGTTATTTTAGAAAAGGAGCCTTCGTGGTGCAAAAGTGCTATTTGATACGAAGCGATTATAGCGTAATAAAAATGACGAGAGAGAGAGAGAGAGAGAGAGAGAGAGAGAGAGAGAGAGAGAGAGAGAGAGAGAGAGAGAGTGGAATTTGTCACCCAAAGCTTTGTTCTGACAATTGGTACATTTACTTTCTTTATTTAAAATTTATACCAAGAATCAGCTGCAATATATTAAATGGACATATTTCATTTTCATGAAAAGCAAATACAGTTTGTTTTGCAAACTTGCTTTAAAAAGCACTTTGGCACTATGAGTGTTTTCTTCATACAAGGGCAATAATTGCTTAGTATCAATCATCGAATGACTCCAAAAGACTCGTAGACTTTAACTGGTTACACAATCATTCACGTACTCTGTAGTTACACATTAGATAGATCCTTCCTACTATGTTATCAAGTGAGGGTTAATTAATTGCCTTATCTTGAGTGTGGTAGTAAATATTAAGTGTCTGGTTTGACATTCTGCTTCCCTGCGGGGACATTTGTCATCATTAATTGGACATAAATGGTTGACCCAGAATAATGACCTTTTGTACACACAGGTAAACCAAAATTATGTGGTGTGGGTTCGACGAGTTGACTCAACCGTACTAGTGCATGAGCAATTGTCATTTATAATGATTACCATGTCAGTCGTAGCTAAAGCTGATAAACTCCTAATATTACTCATCATCATCAATCCATCCATCCATCCATCCATCTCTCTTTGGTTCTATCTATCTATCTATCTATCTATCTATCTATCTATCTATCTATCTATCTATCTATCTATCTATCTATCTATCTGTCTGTCTGTCCGTCCATCATCCATCCAATCCATCCAATCTATCTATCTATCTATCTATCTATCTATCTATCTATCTATCTATCTATCTATCTATCTATCTATCTATCTATCTAAGCAATTCAACATACCTATATTTCTTAATTACACTGGCTCTCATATTAAAGATGAATAACAGTAGTCAATTCACAAATGTCAGTTTGCCGACATGTTACACGCACATGTCATGAAGGAATAATGAAATTGTATTTTTTTAAAATGTTAAAACATATCTACATTCGTCATATAAACGTTTGCCTTCATGTTATCCATTGTTTTATTAAAACGGCTTGTGTATGAAATTTGAGTCTTTACTTCCCCTGAAAGTTAGTTTGGAACAAACAAGGAAATTGAACCCAGAATGAGTACAAATGTGAAACCATTTTCCAACAAGAGCTAATAAAGTCTGGCTTGAAGGTACACCAGTTTTTTAACGCGTCATGTTTTACGCCTCCGACTTGAAGATACATATTTTAGAGCGAGAAATGTCATGTGTTTAAATTACACAGCATGCGTGCAAAATATTGACAATCCCTGTGCGAACTAAATAAACTTTCTTTTATATATACTGTCATTTTCCTTATGTGATTGTATGTTGTATTAGATATATAACAAATATATAACCAGTCAACATATTTTATAGGAGATTTGATCAGCTAGATGATTTCTTAAAAGCTTGATATTGTCAGATACCAACACTTAACAAAATATCTTCAAGCGATGAATAGTGTTTGCTATAGGCAGATAATAGACCAACACATAATTATTTGATACATTTATTTTGGTTTAATGCAATTTCTTAGCACTTGATAGGCTGGCTATACATGGCGGCCAGTATAACTGGTGAAGGGAGAACCAAGGAAACCCCCAGTAAAAGCCACCAACGCATGGAAACCTACTGAAATGCTTTATCGCATATCCACGTTGACCGAGACCGAGACTCGAACTCACGCGGACCGAGTTGATATGGTAGTGAAAATTAAGGCAAATTCGTTAGACCACTTAGGTCTCATGGGCCCCATATCGATTTGTGACTTTATTAGTTTGCTATTAACTTGTGGGTTAATTAGTAATTTAGTATAATTTATCTACTTTATTATTTTAAAACACAAAATAAACAAATAAATAAATATGAATTTGACAATGAATGTTTATGATACGAATGTAAAAAAAATTGCGATTTTGAACTAGTTCTTTCAACAATAAACACGCTATACACTACCACGTGCAAAATATTTCTGAACAGTTGTAATACATGTTCAGGTTTTATATTATGCTTTAGATAAAATACGTCTATGTTAAACTTCAATTAATATCATAAACAGGGGCCCCGAGTGGCCGAGTGGTCTAAAGCGCTGTCCGTTACGGATCACTGCCATCTCACCTCTGTCTGCGTTTGTTCGAATCTAAGATTCGGCAAATGTAGGTATGTGAGAAAGCTTGCCAGTAGCTTCTCGTGGGTCGGTGGTTCTTTCCGGAGTTGTCTGGGTTCTTCCTCCACCATTGATACTGGCCGCCATGTATAGCCTATATTGTGCTGAAAAATGGCGTTAAACCATAAAAGCAAAAACAAACATATCATAAACATACATTATTGATATTGCATGAACTTCTTAAAAATTGATGCAAATGTATATCTATTACTCTACGTATTTGCTATGTTCTAAGTATCCTATCTAATAATCTAAGTAATCTATCTAATAATCTAAGTATTCTGTCTAATAATCTAAGTATTCTGTCTAATAATCTACATTGCAGATCTAATGATCTAAATATCCTTCATAACATTCTAAGTATTATATCTAACACTCTTAGTATCCTTTCTAATACTCTAAGCATCATGTCTTATACTCTTAGTATCCTTTTTAATACTCTAAGCATCAGGTCTTATACTCTTAGTATCCTTTTTAATACTCTAAGCATCATGTCTTATACTCTTAGTATCCTTTCTAATACTCTAAGCATCATGTCTTATACTCTTAGTATCCTTTCTAATACTCTAAGCATCATGTCTTATACTCTTAGTATCCTTTCTAATACTCTAAGCATCATGTCTTATACTCTTAGTATCCTTTCTAATACTCTAAGCATCATGTCTTATACTCTTAGTATCCTTTCTAATACTCTAAGCATCATGTCTTATACTCTTTGTATCCTTTCTAATACTCTAGGCATCATGTCTTATACTCTTAGTATCCTTTCTAATACTCTAAGCATCATGTCTTAGTATCCTTTCTAATACTCTAAGCATCATGTCTTATACTCTTAGTAACCTTTCTAATACTCTAGGCATCATGTCTTATACTCTTAGTATCCTTTCTAATACTCTAAGCATCATGTCTTATACTCTTAGTAACCTTTCTAATACTCTAGGCGTCATGTCTTATACTCTTAGTATCCTTTCTAATACTCTAAGCATGATGTCTTATACTCTTAGTAACCTTTCTAATACTCTAAGCATCATGTCTTATACTCTTAGTAACCTTTCTAATACTCTAAGCATGATGTCTTATACTCTTAGTAACCTTTCTAATACTCTAGGCATCATGTCTTATACTCTTAGTATCCTTTCTAATACTCTAAGCATCATGTCTTATACTCTTAGTATCCTTTCTAATACTCTAAGCATCATGTCTTATACTCTTAGTATCCTTTCTAATACTCTAAGCATCATGTCTTATACTCTAAGTATCCTTTCTAATACTCTAAGCATCATGTCTTATACTCTTAGTATCCTTTCTAATACTCTAAGCATCATGTCTTATACTCTTAGTATCCATTCTAATACTCTAAGCATGATGTCTTATACTCTTAGTAACCTTTCTAATACTCTAAGCATCATGTCTTATACTCTTAGTAACCTTTCTAATACTCTAAGCATGATGTCTTATACTCTTAGTAACCTTTCTAATACTCTAGGCATCATGTCTTATACTCTTAGTATCCTTTCTAATACTCTAAGCATCATGTCTTATACTCTTAGTATCCTTTCTAATACTCTAAGCATCATGTCTTATACTCTTAGTATCCTTTCTAATACTCTAAGCATCATGTCTTATACTCTTAGTATCCTTTCTAATACTCTAAGCATCATGTCTTATACTCTTAGTATCCTTTCTAATACTCTAAGCATCATGTCTTATACTCTTAGTATCCTTTCTAATACTCTAAGCATGATGTCTTATACTCTTAGCAACCTTTCTAATACTCTAAGCATCATGTCTTATACTCTTAGTATCCTTTCTAATACTCTAAGCATCATGTCTTATACTCTTAGTAACCTTTCTAATACTCTAAGCATGATGCCTTATACTCTTAGTAACCTTTCTAATACTCTAGGCATCATGTCTTATACTCTTAGTAACCTTTCTAATACTATAAGCATCATGTCTTATACTCTTAGTAACCTTTCTAATACTCTAAGCATGATGCCTTATACTCTTAGTAACCTTTCTAATACTCTAGGCATCATGTCTTATACTCTTAGTATCCTTTCTAATACTCTAAGCATCATGTCTTATACTCTTAGTAACCTTTCTAATACTCTAAGCATCATGTCTTATACTCTTAGTATCCTTTCTAATACTCTAAGCATCATGTCTTATACTCTTTGTATCCTTTCTAATACTCTAAGCATCATGTCTTATACTCTTAGTATCCTTTCTAATACTCTAAGCATCATGTCTTATACTCTTTGTATCCTTTCTAATACTCTAAGCATCATGTCTTATACTCTTAGTAACCTTTCTAATACTCTAGGCATCATGTCTTATACTCTTAGTATCCTTTCTAATACTCTAAGCATCATGTCTTATACTTTTTGTATCCTTTCTAATACTCTAAGCATCATGTCTTATACTCTTAGTGACCTTTCTAATACTCTAAGCATCATGTCTTATACTCTTAGTATCCTTTCTAATACTCTAAGCATCATGTCTTATACTCTTAGTATTCTATCTAATACTCTAAGCATCATGTCTTATACTCTTAGTATCCTTTCTAATACTCTAAGCATCATGTCTTATACTCTTAGTATCCTTTCTAATACTCTAAGCATCATGTCTAATACTCTTAGTATCCTTTCTAATACTCTAAGCATCATGTCTTATACTCTTAGTATCCTTTCTAATACTCTAAGCATCATGTCTTATACTCTTAGTATCCTTTCTAATACTCTAAGCATCATGTCTTATACTCTTAGTATCCTTTCTAATACTCTAAGCAGAATGTATTATACTCTAGGCATAATATCTAATACTGTACATGTCCTGTCTAATGCTATATTGCAACTGTCTAACAATATAAGTATTGTGCCCAAAACGTTGAGTTAGTATAGGTCCTAATATACATAAACCTCAATGACAGCAACATTGGCTACTTACGCAAACGAAGATGACGTCAATGGCAGCATCCAAAATAGGGTTACACTCATATTGTTTTATAATATGACTATAGCAAATTTCAGAAAAGAAATTTCTAAATAACGGTATCAGAATGGTTTAATAAATGCTTTACGGTACACGTGCACCACGCATCAAATACACGTAAACCACTCTTAAAATACACGTGGGTGTTCAGGGTTATTTTATGTTTTTAATGAAGCGGTAGTTATAAATTAACGCAATAACAAATTCAGCTTCAAGGCTCTAAACAAACAAACTATATTATATGCACCTTGTTGTGATAATCTTAGCATTAGGATTGGCGGAGTTATCTTATTTTACACGGTGTACTTGTTAACATAAGACGACTTGTTAGGATCTCAACGAAAGTTTGCAAAATACAAAAATGTTGATCATGTTTGAAATTATTCTGTATTCAGCTTTAATAAACAAACAGGAGTGACAATAAGGATAATTTAGATAATTTATTTTTCATGTTCGGGTAGTCAATGTCAGCAAATTATTTTAAAATAAGTTTTTATTTATATGTCAGTTTTTACCGCATTTTCCACTTCTAAAACTGTTATTACTGTTGTCATCATTTTCATCCTTAGCATCATGATCATGTTCCTTATGCGGAGAACAGCATTAGTGGGTCAACAGCGACATGTCAACGCATTCCTAGTTTTGTTTTCGGGGGTGGTGGTGGTGGTGAAAGTGCAGGTTTGAGTTTTCATATGAAGACTATAACGACGTATATTGGTGAAGAAATTACATATAAGATATGGTATTCTTATGCTAGGTGATGAAGGCCGATAGTTTTATTTCTTTTGTGTTTGTATTTTTTGTTTGCAGGAGAATTCGCTGAGTTCGTTCGCAAGCAGCTATGTATTTGAGGGAGACATTATTCTTACACCGGTCCAAGTACAAGCAATACTGGACCAAACGTCAACAAGGAGGAAAAGAAAATTAATTTCGGATGAGTACAGACGCTGGACATTGCCAATTAACTACAGATTTGATGGGACACATGGTACGTATACACAGACTACATACGTTTGTATCCTCGCAGTAGTTAGAAGAAAAATAGATTTTAGAAAAAGACCAGAAATAACCGCCTGCGTTTGCTTTGTGGTGCCTGATTTAGCGGCTAGATGTAATTACATACAAGTAAATATAATTAACAACCCGCACTATTTACGCTTATTTTGTAAGAATCGTTAAGGTGATGCGGTAATTCTACCATAATCAGTTTAGTAATAATCTGACATGGTCCTGAGTTTAACAAGTGTACTGTCTCTAACTAGAATAACTAGAACGTTTGCTAAAAGAAACATACTGGATTCACCGTCTTAATACAGTATATCCAAAAGGTCTAAATTCCAAAGCACTTTACGACCTTCATTAATGTAATATATATATAAAAATAAAACTGTTTATCTCTATTTATTCATAAATTTTGTCTCTAACTAGACTTACATCTGGCTAAACATTCGGTCGATTCGTAGCATCAACATAATTACTATCGACAGACAGATTTCAATATGGTGACATTGTATGCACAGATTATTTATTAATATCAGCTAAATGTGCTACACAAATAGCTAGCCAATAGTTTTCAAGTCAAACAGTTTGTTAATCATTTCGACATAACTATTTTCCAAACTATGTGTCACACACTGATATCTCAAGAATATAAAGCACCTGTCAACCATTTTTGTTTTCGTTGTTTCAAATCCCAATACATTTATAAATTATCCCATTGTAGTCTGGTTTTAATTGAATGGCTATTGAATTAAAAGAACAAAAGTAACATACAGTACCGCTTTTATAATCTACGCTAGTAGTAATATCAATTTATAATAAAAGTCGCATTGAGTCAAAATTCAGAATAATCACATCAAGATAAACGCAGGAAACAAAAACAACATGAAAATCCTATAATAAATAATTTTATCATTTATTTTATTTATTTCGTTTTTCTATAAATATTTAATAAATATAAATACTTTATATCATTATTAAAGAGATTTCCATATACATCAAACAAGTACGTCAACCAATAATAAATTATTATACGTTTTGAACATTCCACATCATTGTTTTGACATATGATCTCGATATACACCTGTATTCTACTAAAATAAAATATGTCTCGTTCTGTTTGACATAAAAATTAACGTTGAGATCTTATGTTTTTATGGACGTGTTTACTGTGACTTAGTCAATTTATCATAATTCAGACTCGCTAGAATTCAATTTTTATTCTTCAAACCTGTTTTCGTGTTTATAAGCAGACTAAAGTTGCAGCAGGGGTACATTAGAGACGGAATTAAGCGTTCGTAAATGCTTATAGTTAGATATCAACCCTGTTAGTTTTTATAGGAGAGTGGTGGAGATGAGCCTCAACCCCTTCATCAGAACGATCAGGATCGGCGTAATGTTGTTTTTATCTGCTACATTTATCTTGATGTAAAGTGACGTCTCCCTAAATCACAAAGTAAATGTTCCCCCTTGGTAGGGGGTTATTTACTTTGTGATTCCACAATCGACACATTTATACCACGATTCGTGTAGAAAGAGGAAGACAGAAAAAGACACGTTAACTTCTAAAATTGGCACACAAAAAACATTGCATGGGATGATCAGCTAAATGCAGCTCAGGTGATATTTCATTTCGAATTTTCATTTTGTTTTAAAATCTCAATTGATTTACAATTTTAATTAATGAATAAGCAAGTCAAGTTTTCCAACGGACCGTGCACTTATTTGAATAATTCAACAAGCTTATTGACCAAAATTAGTCCACTTTGAAAAAAGCCAGTCTAACATCATAATCTAGATTTCAATAGTACACCTAACTGGTGCACATAAGATCGGGATTTTTTTTTTTTTTGGGAAATGAATGCTCTGCAAATCAAACCAGGTTCAAGAGTTTGATCTCGGATTTCAAAATGGTTTGCGTACAAGATTTTCAATTCATGATGAAACCTTACAAATTCTGATCGTCTTTTGCTACATTGTGAGAAAGACCAGAATCAGGATTTTTAACTTTTTGTATTTCAACATACATGTTAAGTTTTAAGAATCAATACCACTGAGCAAGCTCCAGGTATAAGTTTTAACTTTGTAGTTTTTAGTGTGAGTCCCATGCTATTTATTTTTAGATAAATCCGAGCAGCAGGAGATACAGAACGCCATGAAAATCTGGTCAGAGGATACTTGTATCGAATTTAAAGAGACAAACCTATTCAACGGGACAGGAATCGTGTACACCAACGAAAATGGGTAAATGTCATGCAAACCCTCGATCAATTAAAATGGCAATATCATACAATGTGTTATTACATTGAAAAACTTCAATCTACATTTCGGAATTTCTTAACACCGATTTTTCATTTCATATAATTAATTGTTTTAAAGTTCAAAAGTTGTATAAGATCCACCTGCCATATTATTTATATTATTATTATTATTATTATTATTATTATTATTATTATTATTATTATTATTATTATTATTATATGTATTTCGTGACTTCTTGGCATAGTATTCAATTCTTCTTGGCATAGTATTCAATTTGGTCACAAATACTTTACCCAGCATTCAATGTGAGTCTCATAATGCGATGCTTTAATACGTTTAATTGAAAACACAGAATGATCTACGATACGGTTTTTATTATTTTTTCATTGATTCCTTCTTCTTCTATTTCTTGTTGTTATTAACATTATTGTTATTATTATTATTATTAGTAGTAGTAGTAGTAGTAGTAGTAGTAGTAGTAGTAACAGTATTAGTAGTAGTAGTTCTTGTTGTTGTAGAAGTAGTGGCAGTAGATGCAGTAACAATGCTGTTGATGATGTGGTTGTCGTTATTTTTAGTAGTAGTAGTAGTAGTAGTAGTAGTAGTAGTAGTAACTAATTACTAAAACTATCAGGTTACGTTACGTTATTATTCAAGTTTGTTCTTCAATACAGATGTTGGTCGTACGTTGGTAGACAGTCTAGCGACGCTCAGCAAATTGTTTCAATTGGAAATGGCTGTTACCAGGTATATATATATATATATATATATATATATATAATGATAAGTTACACTTCTGAGTGAATATGGAATTTAGCTACCAAATTTTCTGTTATATCTCAAAGTTCAACTTGAATCTACGAATGGATTTTATTGGTTAACTGGTGTTAGAGACAATGGATGTATTTAAGGAAAGGAACATAATTTTAGAAATTCAAACAAAATCATCACTAAAGAATATATATACATATATATATATATATATATATATATATATATATATATATATATATATATATATATATATATATATATATATATATATATATATATATATATGATAAAATAATATTTCAGTGGGTATTTAATAAGACTTGCATGGTCAACAACTGAAGTTCGATTCTCTCTTTTTCGTTGGCTTGATTTATAATTCCACCGTCTTCTTCCTCATTCTATTTATAACTGTAGCAATATTTCGTATAGTCAACGTTTAGTATTTTACTACATTTTTCTTATAGTATGTGTCCTCTGCAGTCTCTGGAACGTCTTACAATAATGTTATACATAAGTATCCACATTTGTCTTTATTTATGTGTATACCGCTTGCCATACAAGAGATTTAAAGTTTGAAACTCGAAAGTGGCATCAATATTTTGTATTTACTTACTTTATAATCTTAACTTTCATTTAAAATTGGTCATCCCATTTTTTCCCCCTATTTTTTTATCGCCGTTTCATGACGGGCAATGAATCTAGTTTATAAAAGAGGACTTGCTCGATAGTTTGCAGAACTATTCCAACAATTCCAATCATGCATCCATGATTTATTGTTTATTAGAAGTGAAGAAGATCGCGCGGTGGAAAAACTATGCATTTTAATCAAATACAGACAACGGTGTAAACTTAACATTTTATAGATTGTGGTTTGTAATATTTTCTGGCATTGTACAACTGCTTATAAGATATTTATTTGACATCTGGTGTTATCCTGGTGTGTTTGGCATTGTACAACTGCTTATAGGAAAGGTATTGGACATCTAGTTTTCTCCTGGTGTGTTTGGCATTGTACAACTGCTTATAGGAAAGGTATTGGACATCTGGTTTTGTCCTGGTGTGTTGGACATTGTTCAACTGCATAAAAGAAGCTTCTAGAACACCTGTCTAATTAACAACGTCCGTAGTACTTCCTGTTTTCAAACAAAGCTGTAAAACATATATATTATACATGTGGTAATATAAAATATCAAATCATATTTAAAAGTTTTACACACGTATGTAAACATTTGAATACTGATTAGTGTAAAGCCTAATTAGAATCGGAACCCTCTTTATATTATGCTTGTTTTCTTTCAATGTAGTTTGTGTAATAATCAAATGAGTTGAAATAGGGAGATTAACACTTGAATCTGTATGCTGGAATTATGTATCATGATGTTATACCCAGTCACATTATCCTGACATCAAGTCGACTAGTCCCAACACTACCCAATTAATATGTATCGCCTTGGGAAAAAGCTTTTAGTGCCACTTTTGTAAATCTTAGCGGATGGATGGATGGACGGATAGATAGATAAATAGATAGATAGATCGAAGGAAGGATGGGCAGACACACACACACACACACACACACACACACACATATATATATATATATATATATATATATATATATATATATATATACATACAAATCTTCTAGACATATATTTAAGATGTATTTCACAATGGATATTTTCAAAAGATTGTGCCAGTCTACATTATTGTCGAGGAACAGAATTTATGTATCATTGTGCTATAATATAGTTTTCCAACCTTTCAGACTGGAACTATTGAGCATGAGATAGGTCACGTGATTGGGTTTTGGCACGAGCATGCGCGGCCAGACCGAGATGACCATATTACCATAATAAATGACAATATTAAAAACGATTCCAAATCGAATTTTGTGTATGAAAGTTGGAGATCAATACTGACATACAACATTCCTTACGATGTTGGATCTCTGATGCACTATGGTTCGGAGGTAAGGCATAACTTGATATTCCTATTCTGGTTTAAGATTACTGTGTGCTTATCAGTCTTTCATGTTGTCCATGGTTATCAATCTGAGGCTAAGTAAATGAAAAAGTCAATGCTTTCTTTCTAACCATATGTTTTTCTTTCACAACGTAATTAGCAAACAAGATGGGGTTTTCACTCAGCAAGCAGAAATGACAATTCGCGGACCACGGCATTAAAGTAAATCAGTCGTACGATACCATGACATAGCAAACTGATCAGTACATCTCAAGATGGTCTCTTTACGTTGATGATGTCTCGAAAGCGATTTTCGGATCGTATAACAAATTGATCAGTACATCAAGAACATTATTCTGGCTTCACTGAACTTGCTAATATATTCTTCTCAAATTGAGATTTTGCATTATGGTATTTCATTCAATATCATTTTCTTTCTTAGCGGTGGAAATAGTGCAAAAGGATACAAAATCACTTTATATTTCAAAAATTTACCATGCTGAAACATTTATAGTCTTGATAAAAGTGTTACGGAATACTTCAAAATGACGAAATCCTCTTAACCTCCTCCGAGGGGAAGCGACATTCCGTTTAGATATTTCAAGACTTTATAAATGTTCTGCGAAAAAATTATTGCCTGCAACTAATTAAAAACTATACTAAAAACATATCACGTTTGAGGAATATTTTTAATTTCTTTGTGAATCCGGAGCTTGATGTCTGAAGACAGGTGGTCTCCGGAAAGAGGTAATCACACTATATAATAAAGTAAGTAGGGCATTCAGAACCAAGACAGTCTTTGATATCAAGGTATATTTTATCCCCGTTAAAAAAGTGTATTATTATTATTATTATTATTATTATTATTATTATTATTATTATTACACAGCTAACGTGGAACATGCATGCGTTAATAAAGAATTTTCAAACAATATGAAAAATAAAAGATTTTTAAATTACATGAACAATATTTGTATATACTAGAATTTATGTTTTTATAGACATTTTCCAAAAATGGTCTGCGGACGATAGAGACAAAAGACCCACTCATGCAAAGAGTTCTTGGACAGCGATACGAACTTTCATTCTACGACGTAAAGCTGGCCAATCTTGCTTACTGCAAAGGTACGTAATTTATATTTGTTTGATTTCATCTTAGATTTAAACATGTTTGCAAAGATGTCTGAGCTGTACCTTATTTTCTCGTGGATTGTAATTGCAGGAATACGACAGTTATAACACATGTCCCATATTCGCAAAACAATTTTACCACGCTCACTCAAAGCAGATAATTGAAAACTTCTGCAACTTTGAGAAGAACCATCTTGAAGTCGTGTAAATTTCATAATGCTTTTTAAAACTTCATTACATATGCGTATTAAATTTCAAGAACAAAGCTACGCGTATTTTCATAGTATTCTAAACAAACAAGATTTCTGAGCTTGATATTAAGGTTATTGCTCAACAATCTTTGACGATACTGGGCCTGGTTATGCTTGAAAAAAAACCACGATATTGAAATTTTGAAAGTTTGGATCTTTAACTATAACTTTGTTTTCTGTCCAATAAAGTTTAAAAATACAGGAACATAGTCCGCATTTCTCAGTCCCCGATTTCGACTTGGAGCTGACTTGATACACGCATTGTTTGTACCTGCATTAGACCAAGCCCATAATTCCCGAGGCCTGAATTGTTACAAGCTCTGTATTTCCCAAGAAAAAAGTAGAAAAGAGCCAGTATTTCTCAGACCTAGTTCCTTATTTCTCAGGCCGTGAATTAGATCAGGGCTCTTTTTTGCCAGGTCATGAATTAGACGTGGTCCTGTATTTTTCAGGCTTTGAATTAAACCAGGGCTCATATTGATCATGTCCCGAATTTCAAGTTAATTGTCAGCAAATTTTCTACAATCTATAACTTTAATTAAAATAGATTTAGAATAATAGAACTTTTATAATTTTTATAATTAGAGTCCATCTTATAAAGTGATGAATTTTCAGGATTAAGGTCACTCTGCGTTCTATATCTCATTTGGGGTATTTAGTATAACTTCTTCCGAAAAGGCTTTTAGAAAACTTGACACGAACTGCCGTCATACATAGCGCTGGAAGATCAGCAGTCAGTCGACGTTCATTACGTAAAGCAGAGTACCCCTAGATCTGCCATGCTTTTATCTGATGGAAGGCTTCGGAGTTCATTTGATAATAAAGCTAGATATATTGTAATTAAAAATTATAACCACATTTAATTTCATCCGAAAGATACTACTACTAATAAAAATAAAAATAACCAACACATAATGATGGTGTTATTCATCATCGTCATAATTATCGTCTTACACACACACACACACACACACACACACACACACACACACATATATATATATAAATATATATATATATATATATATATATATATATATATATATATATATATATATATATATATATATATAATTTATTATTATTATTATTATTATTATTATTATTATTATTCAGATGTTTGTTATAATAAGACACTCTCTGGCAACTGTCTTCATGATGGATATCAGGATCCTAAAAACTGCTCTCGCTGTAGGTGTGCAGACGGATTGTCCGGGGATTTTTGTCAATATGTCGCTCCGTCAACAGGTGAGAGAGAGAGAGAGAGAGAGAGAGAGAGAGAGAGAGAGAGAGAGAGAGAGAGAGAGAGAGAGAGAGAATCTGCATGCACTAGAACAGGAATGAAAAAGATAGTTACACTAATGCGATCAGTTGAAATTGTAGTAACATAAAAAACTTGCATAATATACTGGATTAACAATTACCCAGATTTTCCATTGCATGCTGGGATTTGTTATCAGATCTGGGTCTGTGCCGTTAATATATACAAAAAACTAAATTCATATATTAAATGTCCATAGCAACCCTGATGATTCCTCCATACAGTAGTTATGGCGTCTGCCTCGGATTCAAGAGGTCGCGGGTTCGAACCCCAGCCGGGTCATACCAAAGACTAACAAAAATGGTACTAACAGCAACCTCGCTTGGCACCAAGCATTAAGAGGTTATTGTTAGGACTGGTCAGCCTGGTGTCAGGATAATATGACTGGGTGGGACATTATGCTACATGTCTGCGGCATGATGCGCCAGTGCTAGACATCACAATAAACTGCCACACTCAAGCAATCATAGCAATATGACTGAAAACTTGTTAAAGCTACGTTAGAAATTCAATCACTTACAGTTACATTTACAATTCATCCATACATGTTTGATAACTAGATTCCAATGAATCAATTTTTGAGATTTTTTTTAAACCCAAGGTTGGTTAAAAATCTCCATAGATGACTTTTACTTTGGTCCTACAGTATTTATGCACGACAACAGTATTATTATTATTATTATTATTATTATTATTATTATTATTATTATTATTATTACATAATATACGTCACGTAAATATCTACAATATCTTTTGTCTTTACCTAACTTTAAACTGTTAGGCGACACAGACTTGATTTCAAAGGATGGTGTATTTTGTTTAATTGTATTTTTCTCTATTGCTTGTTGATAATGGCGCAAATGTATAAACCAATGTTTTAGTCACGTTTTCTGTTTCACATTACATTGATCAAAAGTATTATAAGAGAGTATCAACGGTCCATTGTACATATAGCCATCATGGAGAGCATTGTGAGAATAGTTCCCTTGCTGAACTGGGCCGACATTTTCATCTTTGATTTGTTTCTCGCTGAAGCAAAGAAAGCGAAATTTACATTAAAAGCGAATTTAAATACTTACGAAAGACAATGATAAAAGACTAGAATAGCAGAATATAAATATTATACGTTATTAAGTCAAAGTATATTGCCAATCGTGTTACATATCATGTTATAGAACATTTGTAAAAAGTTATTCCTTTGCATCAAAGGTCAATGTGGAGGACACGTGACTCTTCAGTGGGGAGATCAGAAGAGTCTTACTAGCCCTGGTTATCCCGGAAACTATTACGCTGGCACGAAATGCAACTGGATGATTGAGGTAAAAGTTTTATCCTTTGGCAATGTAAGTAACATTACTTTAAGGTGTGGTAGCTTACCCATTGTAAATGTATTTTTTATGGGATCTTCTCGCTATTGCCGCCCAAACAAACGTAAGTAGTAAAACTCTTCATTGACGCTCGAAAATAAAAAAGTTATTTTGTAAAATTTGGTTCGTAATAATCAGCTTTGATTACATTGACTCCTGTTTTTTGTGTAGCTATTTCATTTTAATCGTTCTCTTTTTATCGCAGTTATGAGTAGTAGTAGTAGTAGTAGTAGTAGTAGTAGTAGTAGTAGTAGTAGTAGTAGTATTAACCGCTCCGGTGGCCTAGTGGCTAGAACATCCGCCGCAGGTGCGGGAGCTCGTGAGTTCGATCCCCGGACGAGTTCATACCAAATACTTTAAAAAATGGTACTAACAGCTGCCTTGCTTGGCGCTCAGCATTAAGAGGTTAGTGTTAGGACTGGTCGGCCTGGTATCAGGATAATGTGACTGGGTGGAACATCATGCTACGTGTCAGCGGCATGATGCCCGAGTGCTAGACATTACTATAAACTGCCTCACTGCAGACATCGCAGCGATATGACTGAAATTTTTTGTTAAAATTATGTTAAAATTCCCAATCAATGAAACAAATTATTATTATTATTATTATTATTATTATTATTATTATTATTATTATTATTATTATTATTATACAGAGTCCTAATGGGACAAGAATATCAATTAAATTCACTGGGCTTTTCCTGAACTATAGCTCCTGTGATTCTTTCTTCATCTACTATCCGTGTCGGGACTACGTCGAAGTCAAATATCAGGACAATTTGGGAGCAACGGGTGGAAGGTATGAAGATGGGTTTTTTTAAAGATTGGAACTATCCCATAGTTCTCTCTATTTAACTACTATACTATATAAGCCATTATTCAATGTTCATCACCGATAATCATTTCTTAAAAACGTTTTAGTAGTGATGTTTGATGACGTCATTCCGTTCCTTGTTGCTGCACTTTGTTGCCTAAACTTTTTAAACATAGCAAACTTGCAAAGAACACTTTTTTTTATGTTAAATATTGATTCACTACATTTAAAATAATTATTCAGTAATTCATTTTCTGACGAATTGGCCTGACTGTGAACAAAGCATTATAATCGCAACCTACGAACAATGTAAAAGAAAAAAGAAAAACACACCGTCAGACACAAACGCGAACGAAAACACAGCAAAAGAGATACAGTCAAGGTTCTCAAAACTTGAGATCAATTAGAACCTGAATGTGTGATGCCTGATTAAACTTGGTCCCATATAGAAAATAAATTACCAGAGTAGGAAAGAATCGGAAAACCAAATTGAAATACAATAAGTAAAAACAGCATTTCTAGTTACTTTAAATTTGGCAAACCAGGAAGCAGACTTGATCTGACAAATTCTCGTTGGGTTTGTTACATGGTTTTGTGCAACAACTTGTTTTCAGATATCAAATTTAGCGTGACATCCGGAAACTAGATGTCTTACAAGTATTTCGCTCAAACAATTTAGAATTAGCAGCAAATATATTTAAGAAGATACAAATGCGAGAATAGTCCTAGTTACAATAATTCTTTAATTTAACTTATTTTGTACTGATTTATTTATATATTTGTTATTATTATTATTTTTATTATTATTATTATTATTATTATTATTATTATTATTAGTTTTATTATTATTAGTAGTAGTAGTAGTAGTAGTAGTAGTAGTAGTATTGGTGTTGTAGATTTTGTCTGGACAACAACACACATTAGCAAACTTTATTAACGGCATCAACATCTTACAAAAACTAATTTTGCAATGGTTTACTTTCTAGTTTAATAGTGAGTAGTTATATTAAAAAGTATCCATTATGCACAGTTTTTGAATAACAAACATTAGCCAGAATGCTTAGGAAAGACAATGACATATGAGACACTGCCATCAAAGACAGAGCATGATGTCAATATTTTCATACCCTTTTATCTGTAGATTTTGCTGCAATAACACTCGACCGCTAGAACCGATCGTCACCCATCAAAACAGGTCTCTTATTCTCTTCAGGAGTCGCGGAGAGGGACAGTATGGCTTCAATATTACCGTTTCCATCAGTATGTTTTCTCTTTTCTCTCTTTTTTTCCATTCATGCTTTTAAAATCTCATTTCATCTTCTGGAGACCTGGTCAGAAAATATCCGTAAACGTTTTAACAATTTCGCATGCACACACGACGCCATATTGAGTGGTAAGTAAAAATGAATATTACGATTTGTTTACTCGCAAATTCACAATAGCTCGTTTTAGAAATGATCTATATCATCATTTCGGAAATGCGTAGTGCGAAATTTGGTCTAAGCTTATGCCATCATGTGATTTCTTTGAAACCTTGAGTTACATAAATACGTTTTGTTGGGCAAAGGCAGTCCTATTACCATATTTAGGCATCGTGCGTAAGTTTGTCTATCCACATATTCTGTATTCACCGTCATATAATATTAAGCATCGGTAATTTTAGGTCGGTTGAAAGATAAGTGACCACAAAATGTACCTTGCCATTAGCACAGTGCACCAATATGCCATTCCTTCAGTACTTCAAATTTTGTTTACTGATTTACGACATTAAAAACATGTTAATAATTTAAATATACATTCGACCTGCAAATAGTAGCATCTGCAAGTTTTTAATTCTATTACAAAAAAGACAGACATAAACCTAGCTGTTTTCTAGTATTTCTGCATCATGTCATGGAAACCGAAAGTGTCTAAACAATGATATAGTAATACAAATCAAAGAATGCATAAACACTCTGAAAATACAAATTGTATAATCTGTATTTCAAAAAAGTACATTTCAGATTAATTTTCGAATTCGTCAAAAGAAAATAGATATATGCGTTTCGACAAAACATCTCTTAAAGCATCACACTGGTCCCTACTAGTGTTCCAAATTTTCCGAAGTCATTTTCTCCCCCAATTTTCTGTATTTCTATATAATTTAGCTGACAGGATTAATACATCATTTAATTTATGGCCTTTCACACAATTAATCTTTGACCCACTGGTAAACACGCTCAAATATAGGCAAAAAAGCCACCCAAACGTATGCCACCAAACGTATGCCAACTAGTAAGCCTGTACACTATTAGTATTATCAGAGAAAGTTGATGAATAAGAATATATTGATAATTAAAGAAAAAAATAAAAGAAGCGTCAATTGTGTGTGAAAAGTGGTAATGTTAATGTTACTCTCTCCCTTCATTCAATGTTCCTGTGCTCAATATTATTTAAACACTGGACCGAAATCGAATACGTCGGAAAGGTCACAACTAAAATTCGCAGTATCAAAATTATTCTGTATGATATTGTTCCCTATTACGACGTATTTTGTTGAGCTAAAGACGCAATACATGGTTTCGTAGATGAGACATTTGAGTTATTAGTAAATTGAAGCAAGCGTTTTCTACTGAATCAAATAATGCGAGTGTTCAGAAGGTTTTAGTATATTTGCAAAATGCCGGCCGAGTTGACGTTGACTATCTGTCATTTAGTGAGTTCATATATAAATATTTCTGCCATAAAACTCCCTGTGAGAAAATTAGATAACGGCTGAATAGGGTTATATGAGTAAATTTATTGATTTTTTTTTCTCCTCAAAGCATATTATTAACCTCTAATGCAGAGAAGAGAATCGCATCCTATATTTCCTAATGTATGTATCTGGTTGAAATTGGTACTAAGGTACTAAAGTAACTTTAGTTAGTACGTATAATCTGTATTGATGTATATACTATTTTTAGTTAGTACGTATGATTTGTATTGATGTATATACTATTTGTGATTATAGGCAGTTGTGGAGGTTGTTATGACCCAACATTTGTCCAACAGCCTTTCTGCACCAAAATCGAAGATTACACTTGTAAGCAGACTTGGAATGAAACTCAGAAGGAACCGTGTACCAACATGTGGATGACACCGGACTGTGACCAGTATAAGTAAGCGTGTACATTGTGTGTTGATAGTGTCTTTTGATATTAATCAACATTTCTATCAACGTATATATATATATATATATATATATATATAACCCGTTTGTTATATTTCACTAGAGCTCCAAAACATAGATTCACATAATTTCAAAATCGTTCACAATATAAATGTAAACAAATTTACTTTTCTGGACGGTTAGAGCGTCTGCCTCGGGTGCGGAAGGTTGCGGGTTTGAACCCTAGCCGAATAATACAAGAGACTTATATAAATACATGTAGTTCTAACAGCAACCTTGTTTGGTGCTAAACATTAAGAGGTTAGTGTTAGGACTGGTTGGTCTTGTGTCAGGATAATGTGACCGGTGGGGCATCATGCTACATGTATGTGGCATGATGCCCAAGATATGCAGAAATCACTATAAACTACCACACTTCAGACATCGGAGCGATATGACTGTGTGAGTGTGTGTGTGTGTGTGTATATATATATATATATATATATATATATATATATATATATATATATATATATATATATATATATACATGTGAAATACCAAAAATCTGCAAACATGAAGATCATGTATCTGTCATTGTAATCAAAACAGTTATTTCAAAGTATTAAAGTCAGGCTATTTATGTATACTGTGCCACATACCTCGACATTTTCTAGTTTTATCCTTTTATTTGTTTGTTTCCGATCGACAGATTATTAATTTCGTTTCAATTAATTGCATGGAGAGAATGAAAGTTAAGCATAATTTATTTCCAGGGTTATCACAAAAGAAAGATATGCAGTTTGCTACAGAGAAGTCCAGTATTGTTGTGAAGGTTTCGATTTAATTGGAACTTCCTGTTTTAAGAAAGGTATGAACGTATTGTACTATGTCAAAGTTAACATTGCTTTGATTATCTATTGTTGAGTTTCAGAATTTTAATTCGGATGTTTATATTTATACCAAATGGTTTCATCGTAACCTTAATTTCACCTTGCTAACAAAATGGCTGCATTTGTGATAGTTCTTGCGCTGGTAGTACTTCCGGTCTGTGTCAGCAATAAACTGTCACAAAGGCAGAGCTTTACCTTTCAACAGACCTATATGAAACTTAATATACGATCATATATCATCATGATGTCTAATCAACTTTATTAATTCGCCTCTACATGTATAAAACGTACTGATATGACCTCTACATGTATAAAACGTACTGATAATGACGTCTGGCTGGGAGGCTTAGTTGGCTAATTTCTGAAAACCGTATATCAGAGAAAACAAACGATGGAAAAATAAAAACTTTATTATTAAAGAAAGGGATTGCACATTTATAAGTTCAGAGCATGGGTCATTTAGTGATATTCTGAAAACCATCACACCTAGCAGCTTTACAAGCTTAATCCTTGGATAGATGTTTGCACTCAAGTTGATATGTACAAATTATTCAAAGAATTCAAGGTAGCCTACAAATGACTAAATGCCAAGAAATGAAGAAGGAAAACTATAACTTCAAATATCTTACAAGAGGTTACTTGCTATAAAGTTAGCGCAAGTTAATTTTAGACAAACGCCAGATCAAAAAAGGCTGCGCAGTCTCGAGAAACTTCTAATTAACATGTGACCTTTTACTTCAATGAATCGAAGTCGGTTAATGTATTTTTCATGAAGAAACATAAATGATTCCTCAGTTATTGACGAAAACTATATGTGCACATTTTGAAATAGTTATGAATGTGAACTACGCGCTTAGCGCCGCTGTGCCGAAGTTACACCAGTAAGTATGATGAAAGAAATCAGTCTGTACGAACGAAGTCAAATTCATAAACGAACGAAATAACAACTTTCTAATTTTGCCTGAGAAAACAAACAAAATTAAGTTTATAACGTTTATTCTTGCAAACACCTTAAACAAATCAAAGTTTTTGAACACGTGACGTTACGATAGTATTTCAAAACTTGGCCGACTAAAACATGAACATTTCGAACCCTATTTATATGGATCACTAATTGACATTGCAGTGAACGTCCAAATGATGAAATTGCAATCGCAAAACTAGTCGAGAATCTAGCAGTTAAAACCCTCTAGTTGGGAATATTTAAAATCCTTTATTAAATTAAGACTAAAAGAATCTATGAGTCTGTAAACTTGGAAGATGTTGCTGATGGCCGAGAGGTGCTCCAGGATATATATACTAGAGGATTACAGCTATATGATATGTTCAATACACACGAGACAGAGATGTTTTCTGAAAAAGATCAAGATTCAACAATTAGCAGAGACCCCATTCCTATGATAAAACAGAATAAATAAAAGAGAACGGTCTTCTGTACTTCCAGAATTTAGACATTAAAGGCATTCGTTATTTGAATATTTCAGAAACCTAGATTTAAGACAGGATATTTGTTGCCGACATGTTGCATTACCGGGTTAACAACAATGAAGTGAAGATGAATGAGATATTACTGGAATGGATTCTTAATTCCGTATTAGAACTGAGGCTCTAAAGTTATGTTCTACGAGACACACCCAGCAAGAAATCTAATATTGGTAATTAACTGACTAATGACCCACCTCAAGTCTTTCCCCTAAGCAAGGCAGCGCATATCCAAACCGTTGACTCGTAAATTACTGTATAAACACTAATGCCGTTATCATGTGCAGTAGTCTGTTGTTTTGTACTTAGTGAGGTTAGTTTGTTCGTTTGTTTCTTTTCGCAGTTTTGATACTTCTTAATTGTATTCGGGACGTATTGAAAGTTGTGAAAGTTGTCAGTATCCTGCATGATGAATCTCGGAGAATCTTTAATTGTAACATCTTTGGTCCCAATAAAGAGTTAGAAATTGATGTTATACCTAACTCAGTGTAACTAGATCTAAGCATGAAATGTTATCAGTAGGGCGGGGAAACTTTGATGCGTAAAGGTATAATGGAGTTTGGCGAAGAAACCTCTGCTGATGATAATAGAGAAGAAAGATAGGATGGCAGTGAATTAATGCTGTCAGGAGTATGAGAATATGCCAACAATCTCAATACATCTATGGAGCAAACTCTATGCCTTTTACACTATGCATAAATGTAACACTCTTATTTTGTAAAGGAGGAAATGTTTTCTGAATTTAGATGAGTGACAGAGAAAGAACTGGTAATAACCATTATATACTGAGCATAGTCGAGGATATAGTGAGCTATTGATATGTATTGTGTCTGAAAACATTTTGGTTCTGTGTGCGATAAATACGACCATCACATCTTTGTATTAATATTTGTTGCAGAACTATGTAGGTCCGATACACAGAGATGAAGCAGAAAAGAATGTTTTAACAGATAACTTAATAAACAAATTGTATATTATAAACTAAACAGGATATTTTGGTTGCATTTATTTTCCTGACCGGCTCTATACACGCTGATATATTCGAAATATGATTCATATTAATTTCATAATTTTCCGTATTTTAATCCTATCTTAGGACAATTTCCGTATTTAGGAAAAACGCTGCGTGTCCCCATAACTTTAACTTGATCAGTATTGCATACGTTATTCCAATATTGGTTTATTAAGGAAAACAAGGCTGTGATAATATAAATCATCCGTGAAAGATAACCCATATAGTCCTCCATTATTCCAACATTTGTACATTTTGCAGCAAAAACCATCGTATTTGAAATTGTAGAGCTCGTAGAAAGCTCATATTCTTTAATTCATTTCCAATGTATCTAATGAACCATTAGATATTTGCATCAAGGAGAGTGCCCAGGTTTTAAAACTGTCCTCCTGGAGCGAGTGGTCAGATTGTAGTCACTCATGGTGTCGTATTCAAGCACGGGCACAAACATGGGTACTATCCAAGTATTGAAAATAACTATTTTGCTCACAAAAAACATTCTGAATTATTATTATATTAATAGACAATTTTAATCACAATGCACCTCTTATAAAGAAAGCTTGCGTGCGTGTGCTTGTTTCTTACATTTCGTAATATTTTTAACCTTTCAGCAACCATTTTTATTTCCTTGCTTGTCAAATTAGGCACCAGACAGGTTGATTCGTTGACGTATGTATGAATGAGAGATTGATCCGTTGACGTATGTATAAATGAGAGATTGATTCGTTGATCTTTGTTGAATTACATATTTATTGGTTGACTTTTGCATGAATGAAAGGTTGATACATTGATTACATGTATTTTATGAATGACAGGTTGATTCATTGACTTTTGTATGAATGACAGGCTGATTAGTTGACTTTTGTATGAATGACAGGCTGATTTGTTGACTTTTGTATGAATGACAGGTTAGGCTGATTTGATGACTTTAGTATGAATTCCAGGTTGATTCATTGACGTTTTATGAATGACACTGATT
This sequence comes from Unio delphinus, assembly GCA_029339505.1. Classification (NCBI taxonomy): domain Eukaryota; kingdom Metazoa; phylum Mollusca; class Bivalvia; order Unionida; family Unionidae; genus Unio; species Unio delphinus. Next base: position 10,618,542 of record JAQISU010000087.1, read on the forward strand.
CGTTGACTTTTGTATGCATGAAAAAATGATTCGTTGGCTTTTGAATGACAGGTTTATTTGTTCATTTTTGTATAAACGAAGTGTTGATTTGTTTACTTTTCAGAGGCGTAGCTATGATATTTTGCGCCCGGGGACGAACTTTAAAATTGGCACTCCAGCTCCCTCCCCGTTTAATCACATTTTTCTTGTGACCGATTTATTACCCTTGTTTACTTATTATAATGTAACGTTGTAAGCCTCATTTTGGCGCCCCTGTACCTTGGCGCTTGGTTACATATGTACCCCCCTGCTCCCCCCACCCCCAGCTACGCATCTGTTGCTTTTGTATGAATGACCAATTAAATCGTTGACTTTTGTATGACTGACAAACTGGTTTGTTGACTTTTATATGAATGACAGGCTAATTCGTTGACTTTTATAGGAATGACAAGTTGATTCGTTGACTTTTGTATGAATTCCAGGTTGATTTGTTGACTTTTGTATGATTGACAGGTTAGGCTGATTCGTTGACTTTTAAATGAATTCCAGGTTGATTAGTTGACTTTTATATGAATGAAGGCTTACTTAACAAAAGCTTAGAATAATGACTGATACAAGAATAGTTTATACACCTTCTACAACAATCAAAATTCTAATCGTTCTTTCATGCCTAACAGAAATAAATTTGACTGGCGGAGAAAATTTATCGGTCACCTATAATATTCAAACTGACACAAACACTACTTCCAATGATCTTTCGTCCACCAAAGACAGTAATGCATTATCTCAGATGACCTCTTGGAGTGAATGGTCAAACTGCAGTCGCTCCTGTGGTGGATGTGGAACTCAAACACGGACAAGAACATGTGTGTCTCAAGATAATTGCAGGTACTGTAACAATTTTATTTTGTTGGTATTTTTTCCTTGTCGCATATGTATATTTTATGCACAGGATCTGATTTCTACTTTTTGTTTGTTCAGTTTGTGCCAAACCTCCATGACGCTGATTTACCTATGTTAGTCCTATGCCGTCATTATAATCGTACATTCTTACATAGTGAGGTCTGGTGCGTTGTAGTGGAATGTTGGATTTGTTTTTGTCATTAAAGCTCCCTTCCAAGCGGAGCAGTCTCTGCCTTTTCTGTCAAGCAGAACTAAAGAAACCTTGCTCAGATGTAAAGCGGAATGGTTTCTCTAATTGAGGAAAACCAACAGCACAAACTGTTTGAGCAAAAGTATACAGCCGATGATCTGTATCTTTATACGGAATAAATTCAAGTTCAGCTTAACATATCAAACGTAGAAAGAGGTTGTGAATTTAAAGTTACTTTCAACTCTTTTATTTTTCGCATTTCGTCGTGTGATTATCTCACGTGTCTGGTTCGTTCTCCTGAATAAAAATAACAAAGAGGTTGCCTCTGTCACGCATCCAATCTCGTTGTTTATACGGAAACGCCGGGTTTGACTCGATTAGTCTCCAATCAATTTCAGGGATCTGTTTGTTTCGGGCAAAATGTGTGTAGTCCATATGTTCTGTTTCTTTTGTTATAGTCCCAAATAGCTATGTATGCAAATATTTATTATCAGGGAGGTTTTTTAATCATAAAAATATCTACAACACCATTGTCATAGAGTGAAAAAGATCTTATCGGCTGTTTGTTGTTTTCACAAATGAATCAAAACATTCCTTGTGACAAATACTGAAGCAGATAAATAACAGTCAGATCAGCGCTATCTGAACTATAATATTAATTATTAAATCTGTCGTAAACGTATGGATGGCAATTAGTGTATACCTACATACACAGACTTTTTATGCTGATTTTATTATTGAGCTATTCTCGAATACTTCTAGCATTACAAGAACAGCAATTTTAATTATTTTTGCATATAACTTTTATTATTATTGTCTTACAGGAATGATTTTGCAACAGCGGAGGAGAGAATATGCAACAACAATATTTGTAAGGGATATAAGAAATTTTGTTCCTCACAGAAACAAATACCATTCTATGCGATGTGTGGATTTTTCCAAACTTGCTTGAGGTTAGTTATATTTATTTACTTGCTTTTTGTCTGAAAAGCAATCTTGGTGTAATTGTAATTACGTGTGATTGGCTACTAAGTAATGAGAGTATTCTGAAATCAAACACTTGTTATCATAATTAATTGCAATTTAATCTATTGTAGTCATTATTACCCCACCCCCTAACCAAGATAGGATAACATCTTGATGAAAACATTATTACATGTACATGACCAATTAAAATGGTTTTGAATTCATTCACTGTACAATTTTCACTCATATAGTTTAATCTGGAGACAGTTGATAATGTTTACACTATTATGATTTACTTCTGTGTTATAAATAGGCTCATCCACCTTTCTGTTATTTCCCCATGATAATCAAAAGTGCCAATCCAATTGTTTATACATATAGGAAAATAAACTGAGGAATTTATTTGCGATTACGTAATACAAGTATAATGCAATTTGATCAATTTAGATTCGGTAACATTAAAATTAGATTAAACTCATGTCTTCGGATTTTGTTGAACAAGTCTTTACGTTCACATCTCAGAAGAGTTACAAATTTCTAAGGACTAAATATGTGCCAAAAGGTTTAACAAATAATGCAATACACAGTCTTTTTCATTTGAAATATCTGGAGTGCTTAATCTAATAAATTTGATTAGGAGCATCAAAAGGTTTTTAGTTGGGATTATCTGCATTGTTAATTTGGAGTACTAGTATATAGTGTGCTTAAATAAGAGTATCTGAAATGCTCTATAAGGAGTATCTGAATAGTTTAACTGGGAGTGTCTGAAACGTCTAATTGACAGTATCTAGGTTGTTTAAGTGGGATTATCTCAAGTGCTAGCAGAGGAATGTTTGAAGTATTTAATATGGGTAACTTAAGATGTTACTTGAGGGCATCTTATGTGCTAAAATGTGAGTATTTGGAGAGCCTAATAGGGAATATTTGAACTGTTGAATTGTGTTGGAAACGTTCAATTAGGTTTGGAATTGGGAGTATCTAAACAGTTTAAATTTACTTACCTTGAGTACTTCATAGGGGGTCTTGAAATATTTAATAAGGATTATAATAATGTTTGGCTGGGATTATCTGACGTGTTTAATTCGGGGTAGATGAAGTACTTAAATGAAAGCATCTGAAAAATTCAATTAGGAATATCTGAAGTGTTTAATTGGATCAGTTGATGTGCTTAATTTGGAATACATATTAAAATGAATTAGGAGCGTCTGAAATGTTTTATTGGAATTATCATACCTCTTTAATTGGAAGTGTCTAAAATGTTTAAATTTGAGCATCTGAAGTGTAATTGGCGGTACCTGCAGTTGAGTAGATAAATTGCTTAATGTGAGTATTTGAATTGTTTGATTGGCATGTATGACGTACTTTATTGTGTATATCGTATGTTTTTAACTGTAGGGTATCTGAAGTGTTTCATAGGAAATATCTGAAGTATTTATCTTCTAGCTGCAACCTTTAGCTTTCGATATCCATTTTACCGTCACCTTTAAAACATATAATACAATCATGTGAATTTAGTATATCAAATATAATCTTTGGTAATTACATAGTAGTTGATTGCATTTAAGATATAATTTATTTTGATAACTTATTCTCATTCAGGGTCGTAGTTTTAATTATGATCACACTGTTCAAATGAAATGGGATTTAATCAATTATATTTTGAAATTAATTGATCGCTAATCTCTTGAAAAGATCCATGTTTGCAATACTACTTGCAGATGTTTTCTTATTCTTTAATACAGTATAGCAGGGTTTTAATTGGATGAGGTTTAAACTATTGCAACGGATTTTAAAAACGTTCCCATTCGAAATTCTGCTAAATAATCCGTAGTAAATTTCGAGAAGCTGACATTAAAACCAGTAAACAAATCAACAATTTTTCACCACGTTAGCTACTTCCTTATTCTACTGGCATTTCAAGATGAGACATATTACAGTTAGTGTAGATGTTCTATACCAGTTTGATACACATACACTAAATGTTGTAATCTCTTCAGCAAGCCGCTATTCGGCTTATAAACTGGTGGTAATTGCATCCTGTTTACTTTAACAAATCGTTTCCCAAGCAAGCATGCACCAAGGACCAAAATATTAAAATATACTCAAATTATACACATGTAATTTTTTCAATCTTGTTTGTTTGTTTGTTTGTTTACTTGAATTTTAACGGCGCACCAGCACTTTTAGGCTATTTAGCGCCATACAATACGTTACATGTTCAAAAACAAGAAAGGTTTAACATCGACCAGCGATATATATAAAAAAAACAATAGTTAAATATAAAATGGTAAGATGTTGGTAACAGGAAAATATGAAGCTTCCCAATCAACGGGAGATGTAAATGGTGTTATGTTGATGATAAGATGTTGTCAATAAAAGGTGATATTTGCATTAGATAAAAATATTCTACGTGATGGTATACAAGTTATAGTTTAAAATAGAGATTTACTTCCTTTAGGAAATCTAAAATACAAGTGGTTTGTATTGTATCAAAAAGTTCCTTCATGTCATGTACATTATAGTATTTAACACGCGTAGGTTGCAGGTCGGAACACTCGGTCATAAAGTGTTTAACAGTGAATGGCTCATTGCAAGAAACGCACTCTGGTGGATCTTCACCTTTCAGTATGTGGGAGTGGGTAATGTATGTATGACCGATTCTGATTCTTGCAATGACAACCTCCTCCCTACGGATAGCTCTGTAGGAAGGAGTCCATTCTCCCAGGGTTGGTTTGATGGCATGAAGTTTGTTATTGACTGCATCATCCCATGACGCCTGCCACTTCTGACGTAGGTACCTTTTGATACAAGGTTTAAAATCAGTAAAAGGTAATTTAAAATCCGATGGTTCTTGGGATAGAGCCATCTTAGCAGCCCGGTCTGCTTCTTCATTACCTCTAATACCAATATGGCTAGGTAGCCAACAGTATACTATGTTGTAGGACTTACTAAGCTCAGAGTTTTTGACGAGAATATCGACTAGTAATGGATTATCCAGTTTTCTATGGTGTAGCGACTGAAGTACTGACAGAGAGTCACAGAAAATAATGCTATTTAAAATGCGCTTTTGTTCAATAAATTTCAGAGCAAGGTCTATTGCTCTGATTTCCGCTGAAAATATGGACGCATCGTTTGGCAAGCGCACTTTGGTTATGTGCTTGCCACTAACAAAGGCTGCAGCAGCCTTGTCATCAACTTTTGATCCATCAGTAAAAATTTTTGTGTAGTTTTTAAAATCGTTGAGGAGTTCATGATAAGAGTTCTGGAAAACGGCAGGATTCGTCTCAGATTTTCTCCCATCGTGCAACGTAAAAATCACTTTGGGTTGCTTAAGGAGCCAAGGTGGTGTTTCCGAGACAAACGTGTTCTGAACTGTAGGGAGATTAATTTTGATAGTGTCAAAACTGGATGATATTCTGATGCCAAATGAAGGTATGGCATTTGGTTTGTTTTCGTACAAAGTTTTGTATTTTGGTTGAAAAACAGCCGAAAAAGCAGGGTTCAGAGGATTTGATCTTAACCTAAGAGCGTACTGTATAGAAAGCATTTCTCTGCGGTGCGATAAGGGTGGTTCATTCGCTTCCGCGAGAAGGCTTTCGCATGGAGATGTCTTGAATGCTCCTAGAGCAAGTCTTATTCCCTGATGATGAATTGGGTCAAGCATTTTCAAATAAGACTTCCTAGCTGAACCATAAACAATGCATCCATAGTCTAGTATAGAACGGATAAATGTTCTATACAAATTCAGGAGGACTTTTTTTATCAGCACCCCAGTCAGTGTGCGCAATTACTTTTAGTAAATTTAAAGCTTTTAAGCATTTAGCTTTTAAATTCTTGATGTGTGGTATAAAAGTCAGTTTTCTGTCGAAGATAATACCCAAAAACTTCGTTTCCTCAACAACTGGAATAAGTGTTCCGTCCAGCGTGAGTTTAGGGTCATCATGATGTCTTCGCAATTGACAGAAATGCATGCATACTGTTTTCGATTTAGAGAATTTAAAACCATTATTACTGGCCCAATGGTGGATCTTATTGATATTTTGTTGAAGTTGCCTTTCAATTGTATGCATGTGCTTTGATCGATAACAAATTAAAAAATCGTCTACATATAAAGAGCAGTCCACACCGGGAGTTAAGCACTTAGTGATGCTATTGATTTTGATATTAAATAGAGTCACAGATAAAATACTGCCCTGGGGCACACCCATCTCTTGCTGGTGCATATCGGAGAGGGTAGAGCCCACGCGTACTTTGAATTCTCTGTCGGAGAGAAAACTGGAGATGAAAGCGGGCAGACGGCCTTTTAGACCTAGATCGTGCAGGTCATTTAGTATCCCGTACTTCCATGTTGTATCATAGGCCTTTTCTAAATCAAAGAAGACCGCTACTAAATGTTCCTTCTTGATAAATGCATCGCGAATAAATGTTTCCAGTCTAACCAGATGATCGTTAGTACTACGACCAGAACGGAAGCCACTTTGGAAAGGAGAAATTAAATTATTACTTTCCAAGTACCATACAAGCCGAGAATTAATCATTCGTTCCATTGTTTTGTATATGCAGCTTGTCAATGCAATAGGCCGATAGCTGTTAGGATCTTCGTTATCTTTGTCTGGTTTGGGAATCGGTATCACTGTTGCTTCTTTCCAGCTCTTAGGTACATTACCAGCAATCCATAAATCATTAAAGATTTTAAGAAGCAATGTCAGAGAAGATTCTGGGAGGTGTTTCAAGAACTGGTAATGTACTTCGTCAAGCCCAGCGGATGTATCATGGGCCTTGTCTAATGCCTCCTAAAGCTCCAATAAAGAAAACAGCTGGTTATAATTTTCAGTGTCGTTCGATGTAAATTTTAAACGTGTCTTTTCTTTTTGAGATTTTAATCTTCTAAAGGCATCTGAATAATTAGATGATGATGAGTTTTTCGAAAAACTATCGGCAAGAATATTTGTTATGTCACGTTTCGAACTGAAATTGATATTGTTTATTTTTAGGTGTCGAATAGAATTGTGTTTCCTTTTTCCATTTATTTTCCGAATAGTATCCCAAACTTGTTTCATTGAGGAACGAGAGTTTAAAGAAGAAATATATTTCTTCCAGGATGCACGCTTACATTCTTTGATTGTGCGTCGAGTTTTAGCCCGGGCAATACGATATTTATTTAAATTTTCGGGCGTTGGACGAGTGTTAAATGTTTTTAATGCTTCTCGGCGTTGTCTTATGGCTTCTTTGCATTCCTTGGTTACCCAAGGTTTTTGCGATCTCTTACTGTTCGTTGAGGACTTGGGAATGGATTCATCTGCAATTGAAATTAGAACGGAGGTAAAATGCTGTATAGGATTAACAGCGTTGAATACTGTATCATTATTTAATCTAGTTTTACATAATGCTTCAAACATAGCCCAATCGGCCTTCTTTATATTCCATTGTGAAATTGTATCATCAATTTTAGTGTTATTTTCAAGAGTGATTGGAAAGTGATCACTGCTGTGAAGGTCATCAGCGACCTTCCATTCATAGTCCAAAAGCAGTGAGGGAGAGCAAATTGTCAAATCTATGCATGTGTACGTACCCGTTCCTGGGTGTAAATATGTTGATGAATTAGTGTTATATAGACACAGATCGTGTCTAGAAATGAAATCTTCTATTTTATGGCCTCTGTCGTTTATGTGATTTGATCCCCATAAAATGTTATGGGCATTAAAATCCCCGAGTAAAACGAAGGGCGCGGGAAGTTGTTCAACAAGATTGTCTAATTCCTTTTGTACTAGGTTGGTGTTTGGTGGTAAGTAAATGGAACAAAATGTAATCACTCGATGTAGAGTGACACTTACAGCAATGGCTTGTAAATTTGCGTTTAAAGGAACGACTCTGTGAGGGGCTCTATTGTTCACAGCAATAGAGACTCCTCCTGAGGCCCTGTCTGCGTTTTGAAAGTACGCATTAAACAGGGAAAAGTTTTTGAAAGTAATTTTATCTGTCTCTTTCAGGAATGTTTCCTGTAAACATAGTACAGCAGGATCGTGTTCATTTAAAAGCAGAAGAATATCATTGTAGTTTGTTTTAAGTCCTCGACAATTCCATTGTATGATGGTGTTCTTCATTCTAATGTTATGCTGGAGATTCTGGAACTAGGTTAGACTATTCGCGGTGGAAGCATGTGTTGTTATTTGTCTGGAGGAAGTACGGGAGTATATTTAGTTTTATTAGGTTTGGAGCTACTTTGAGTACACGGAGCAGTTTCTTCTGCATCCATGCTCTCAAAGTCTCCAAACCTGTTGTACAGTTTAATGGGGTCATCTGACCCCTTTTGCTGTTTATTTGTTTGTGCTTTGTGTTTCTGTCTTGGTGATTTTGGTGGTGGATTGTTATTAGTTGTTGTCTGAGTTGATGTTGTGCTTTTCTGTGGCTTATAATTAGGGATGTTGGCACATGTGGTTGAATCGGGCTGATCCGTCTGTGTTTGGGCGTCCTTCGTGCTTTTTGGATTGTGCTTTACTACTGTGGAGAAGGATGGGCCAGGAAGGGATGTTTTTGCCTGGACAAGCTTTCTGGCCTCTGGGTAGGGAATGTTCGAAGTAAACTTTACCCTCTGAATTTCCTTCTCCTGTTTCCATGTATCACAATCTTTGGAACTGGCGTGATGTTCCTTGCCACAGTTGACACAATGCGGAGTTGCTCTACAATCAGCTTCCTGATGAGAGTGTTCTCCGCATCGGCCACATACCTTGGCTCTGGAACATCGATCTTCGTGATGGCCGTATTTTTTACACTTATAGCATCGAAGGGGGTTTGGAATGTAGATCTCGACCTTTACTTGTAAAAACCCAACCTTGACCACTTTGGGCACTGTCGGTTTATTAAAGGTGAGTACAAATGTATTGGTGTCCTGCAGGGCGTTATTACGTTTAATACGTATTCTTCGCACTGCAGTGACACCTTCATGTTTCATCCCTTCGATGATATCTGCGTCGGTGACTCCAGCCAAGTCACGACATCGTATTACGCCTTTGGACGAATTCAGTGTAGTGTGGGCGAATGAGGTCACTGGAATATCAAAGAATGTTTTCATTTTCATGATATTGTCTGTTTGCCCCTTTCGCTCACACTCTACAAGCAGGCAACCCGATTTTAGTTTTTTCACACTTTTTGGTGTGCCAATCGATCCCGTAATGGTTTTCTCGATAATAAATGGAGATAAACCTGAAAGCGGTTTAGCATCATCTTTTGATTGAATAACCATGAAGCGTGGAAATGATTCCACGCCACGTGGTTCTTCATCAGAGTCAGACAGTGGTTTAGTACGTTTATTGGATTTTTTTTCCATGATGGCAAGATTTTAAAATTCAGCACCCGTGCTCCCCACCCACCAAGGAGCCCAACAAGGGGACACTTTTAAAGTGCCAAGGATACACAGATGCCATACTCAGTTGATAAAATTACCTTTGGATGACCCTGAAGTCGCCAATTTCTAGGGTCAGTAAAATTACCCCCCGATTGACCCGTTGAGCCACCGCCTTCTAGGAAGTCTTCTAAGATTTGGAAAAGGGAAAGATATAGGAATAGAATATATGGGCAACGGTGGTATCAAAAGAGATACAAGGAGAAAGTAAAAGGAGGTGAGAGAGTTAATAAAGACTTCCTAGGGCTCGGCGTGACCAGCCGATTTGTCGAGACCGGGCCCATCTCGACCACCCGTCTAAGAGAAGTAGAGGCCAAAGTAGTGTGTTGCAACTACCAGGATCCTTTCCTCCCCCGACACGGGACGCAACCCACGGCAAACAGGTTGCCTCTACTTAGTCGCCTTTTACGACACGTGGCGAGGCACGTCGGGCCTATTCTACAACCCCGAACCCGCAGGGGGCTTTTCAATCTTGACATTACATATGAGAAAATATCCATCTCTCAAATGTGATAAAGCGTCGTACAATCATTATTTATATATTATTTGTATACATAACAGGAGCTAATCAAACATCAGATTATTAAATGGCGTGTTATACTGCCAGATTTCGATATGCTATATTTGCTATTTAATTTTAGATTCTAAATACTTCCCAACTTAATATATTTCACATGGTCAATGAATTGCCATTTTGCATTGAGAGGAAGCCTGATAATTAAGATTAGTGGAAGGATGGGACGCTTTCCTATTCAACATAATAACATGATATTTGTTTCCATTAAATTCTTATTTCATTTCAGGTACCGGACAGAAACAGTTTATTTCGTCTGTGATGATTTGTGTTGTGCAGGGTACAATGTACAGAGCGATATATGTGTGCCGGAATCCTGATACGTCAATGATACACTTGAATAAACAAAAGTATAAATTTAAATAGAAGATTAAAGTCACACAGAATAATAGGGATCACTGCATTTCTCATCAAGTCTTTCTGACATCTTTGTTTAATTAAAAGGCTTTGTTCTTCATATGCATAATGAACAATTAAAAGGTATATCCAAAACAGTACCCATACAAACGATGTAACTTAAGAGTGATGCTAATGCACCACTGTTTTACGGTGTTTTTACGTCATAGAATGTACTATTTATTTACCCGGCAATAGCAATGCGAAGGTTGAGTTTAAGGTTGGAGCAAAGAATCTGAAGAAGTGTTACTGTGGACGATACTGAGATGTCGGATGTGGGAACGTATCTAAATATTTACTTAAACTCGGAACGAGGAGAAAACAAACTTTTCAAAACTTTAATTTTAGATAGACAGAAGGTAAATTCAGGGTGGTATCCTTTACTGTGAAATGAGTCTTAGTATAATTTCACAGCTATATAACTGGCATTCGTCCACTATGTTATCTCGAGAGTCCTTAATGGCAATTTTTTCATGTAAGAATACAAACGTACACTGAACTGTGGAAAACACGAAACAGTCCTTACAATAAGTAGTACAACATGATACTTATTTCTCTTATCCAAAGGTCAGGTAGCCGAGTTGGCAATATGTAATAACCGGGAAACTACATCGATACAAGAAAGCGACCGCCAAAGTTCCATTATTGTGTCTAGACGTATCCGATATTTGTTCCCTTTGACATTCTTTAGAAGACTTTTATATTTTCATGCATAGAAACATTGTATAATCGAAAATATGGATAAAGCTCATGACTAAATATTCCTGACTAAAATCCACATTTTAAAAATTTATTTTGTAATTCTTTTTCTTCTAAGGAAATTTCAGACTTTATTTTTTTCTAAATTATTCAAAACCCACGAGAGTATAAAGTTGTTATTTCATTTCGTAAAGAAATCACGAGACTTGTCACATAAATACATATACATACATACATGCATGCATGCACGCACGCACGCACGCACGCACGCACGCACACACACACACACACACACACACACACACACATACATACATACATACATACATACATACATACATACATACATACATACATACATACAACTCTTGATTCAAATGCAAAGATTATAGACTCTGACCTATAATCTCACTATGAATCGCAAATCAGATCTCTTTTGTTTTTTTTCAATTGAAATCTCGTAACAAACTGAATAGATATAGATTTACCTGCAGGCCAGATATGTATCTATGCAGACTGCACTTGCATCTGACTTTTGCTTTAGTATAGACGGTTTTATTTTGTTTACTGATTTTGTGCTGATCGACAGTTCAAGCATGACATCTCTCATTATTCCGTGCATTTGTTAAAATTGACGAAGCCGAAATATTCTTACATATATTGCTGTAGATACGCATTTTTTTCTAATGCATTCCTATTGATATTTATAGATGTTGTATTTGTGTTTTATAATATTTCACGAATATTTACAGTCCAAGTGTCGAACACACATATATTGTCTTTATTATTGAATAACTCATCATTTTTAAAGTGATATTTGTCAGGGAGTATTTAGGGTTGTTTGAAAAGTTTTCAAGTTTTAGGTTTGTAAAACCGGTATTCATTTTATGTTTATTTCTTCTTGTTTGATAATTTTAATGGCACTCTAAACACATTATTGGCAATATCTTGCCGAGGAAATGGGAGCAATGTGCCTTTCCCAAAGATACATTGAAAGAGCCGACCATATATGTCCTGGGCAGGTATCGAAGAGAGAGGTGTATGTGCAATTAGTAGTCAAATTAAATCCTTCTCATGCACACTTAAAATATATAGTTATTTGCATGCCTGTTTATATCGATATGCATCAGGATTTGTTTTATATGACTGCGCTTTTTGTTTAATAAACCACTGTATGCACCTTTCTTTTAGTCTTAATGAATCCCAAATTGTGGGCTGTAATCTAATGTCAGAGGGTGAAATGTAAATGACAATGAAACGTTACACAGCAAAAACACATATTATAGGTGTTCAATCCTCCACCTCCCCTGTGCTGCGCGCTACAAGACACGACCCGAAAGTAATTAGATCCTAAGTTAAATGTATTGCTTGTCTAAATCAAGGGTCGGCAACCTATTTTATATTGCGTGCAACTTTTTCTGGGTTTTTTATATAGCATGCCACTTTTTCTGGATTTTTTATATAACGTGCCACTTTTCTGGATTTTTTTATATAGCGTGCGACTTTTTCTGGATTTTTTAAACAAATGAATGTGCGCGTGCCACCAGTAAAGGAGTAACTTGTTAAAATTGAGGGTTTTGTCTGCCCTACACTGCCAAACAAAACCTCATCATGTACCATCTTTTGGCACGCGTTTCGTCGGTTGCCGACCCCTGGTCCAAAATCATACGGTTTTAATGCCATTATCACAATTTACTTAGACAGTTGTAATATTCTGATTTCAAATGCAGCCTACGTATAAAACACAAAGCATAACATGTTTGTTCTGCTCCTATTCCCAACTGACTTCTTCATACGTTGAACGCAAAGTTGATATGTTGTATGGCCTGATATTTATGGCTTTAACGCTGTGACCAAAAATTAAAATATCATAATTGTCATCTGCTACTATCGATATCGATCGATATATCGATATATGATCCTGTGACCAGACAAATATGTTAATATATCGATGGAGTGGGAGGTTCTGGTAAAAACAACACGTGCGATTGAAATATTCCTTAACAACTGTTCCAAAATGGTTGTTGTGACACTCAGACATAGACTCGAAAGAGAAATGAACGAACGAGGAGTTAAATCTCATACTTATCACAGCTTTTTTCACTGGAAGGGAGATTCATGGACTCCTGAATCAATGAGTGAAAAATATATTCCAAAGATTTTTTTTATCTGGAATGAAATATGAACAGCGTGGCTGAAGACATTACAATTTTCTTGATTGGTTGCTGACCAAACATACTGCTGTTATCATGTGTGTGGATCATAATCAACCAGTACCTTTTGCTGGATTATCTCCGCATGAATGGCTGACACAGTCCGTCGATTATTATGGAAGATAACTGATGATAATAGAGTTATTGATCCAGAATTAAAAGAGCTTAAGAAATTAAACAGACTATATCTTGCTCTATATCCAGCGAATTCTTTCTTATAAACAACCAAATTTCAGTATCTGGGGTGTTATATTCTATATTGGTTGTCATGAAATATTAGTTTGCATCTGTCGTAAAATCAGCTCGTTTTGGTTCTGATGGTTCTACGTAAACCGGTGAAACCTCTGACCATCCTAACACAGTTCTGATCAATGATTGATAAATATTGAAGGCATAATAACTCGAGTGTATTTTTCTCGCCGCTGATAATGTTAGTTTGTGAAGAGTAATTTCTATTTTTGGATTCTTTTCCTGTGATACATTTGTAATCTGCCAATTAATTTTGATCTTTGTGTGTGATTAGGACTTTTAACGTAACTTTGTTCAGTTATATTTCTACGATTTCTGCAGTGTGTTAGTTTAGAGCTATGTCTAGCACTGGGGAATCATTCCACAGACATGTAGCATGATGTTCCACGCAGTCACATTATCCTGACACCAGGACGACCAGTCGTAACACTAATCTATTAATGCTGAGTACCTAGCGAGGCAGCTGTTAGTACCATTTTTTGTAAGTCTTTGGTATGACTAGGCCGGGATTCAAACTCATGACTTTTCGCATCTGAGGCGGACGCTCTAACCACGAGGCCAACGGAGCGGTCTGATTTTGATCTAATATTTAGCCAGCTATGATATACTCGCAGTTGTGCTAGCGCAATTTATTTGGCTTGAAATGCAGTTGGACAGACATGCAGAACTCAGGATTGTTTGAGGTTGCTGATTTCGTGGGTTTTAACCAATTTGTTTTAGCAGCGATCTGTTGTAGTAATTTTTTAAATGACGTTATCATTGTTCACGACAATATTATTTTTTGTTAAATAGGAGGTCGAATAAAGTTTTTCGTAGATTCTGACACAATCATTGCCTCATGGTAAATCTTAATCATTTCTGTAAATTCCTGATCTGTTATTAATCCATCGATCAGACCTGATGATTTTGTGTGTATATATATATATATATATATATATATATATATATATATATATATATATATATATATATATATATATATATATATATATCTGCCTTAAGTTACTGAGTGGGGACTGTAATGGTGCTCCTTGTTATTTAGGAGAGTTTAATGCCAATGGTTGTTGGCTTTCCAAAGAAATCGTCAATGATTCCATTTTCTGTTGTTGCCAACATGTGCAGTCGCGATTATATGATTATCATGTTCAGATCTAAACGATATCAGTATATCAGTGATTGTAATTAACGAGTTCATCTTTGAGATGTTGTCATTGTTGACGTATTTCTTCGTTGCAGTGTCATCATTTGATTCTGGTTTTCCAGGACCAGTGCTTTTATTATTAGCCATGTTAAGAGAACCAGTCATTGTATCACCGGCGTATTGTAAATGAGCGTCGATCTCAGCTCTAATCGTGTTTTATTATTTCCAAACCCTATGCAACTCAATGGCTTGTTACTCTCAACTTGACATAATTCTTGAAAATTCATTTTCCACTTCACATGATGACGGCCAATCGTATACCACGCTGCGAGACATGCTAAAGTTGGTATGTGTTGTCCAATACACGTAATTGTGTCCTTTCCAGCTTTTATTCACAATAATCTGAATATTCCTTTTTATTCTACTGTGTTGATTATTAACACTTTTCTAGAGGCTTGTTTTCTCTTTAGACTTAAACATGTATCTCTTGCTGGATACCACAGTTTTTTAAAAAAAAATTATGTAATCAAAAGCTTGAACTGCACATGAACAAATAGGTGCATTTTAAAACGTACGGAGTGCTGCTGTAAAGTTAGTCTGGCTCCCTGAATAGTTTCACTATATTTACTTTTTTTAATATGCTGTAAAGTTAGTCTGGTTCCCTGTATAATTTCACTATATGTACCTTTTTTAATATGCTGTAAAAGTTAGTCTGGTTCCCTGAAAAAATGTCACTACATGTACTTCTAATATGAAACCCTGATCTAAATCAAACACAGATGATCACATTGTACAGTTGGGGATGGGGGGGCAATATCATAGTTCTGTAGATTGCTTTTATGCTGCAAGTCTGTATTGAAAAAGTAATGTTCGTTAAGACTGATGGCAAAATAGTAAATGTTGGCAGACGTATAGTGCTATCAAGGGAAGGTAATAGGCAAGAGTTACTGCCCTTTGTACATCTACAAATCAGACAGGGGAAGACGTGTTCATGTTTTAGTCATGCTGGATTTAAGAGGTACAAGCAAATATTCCTAATGTAATGTAACTTAAGAACATTCTCGAAGGAGAAATATACAAAACATGACAGATCATGTCATGGTATGGTTTCATTCTGGTACATGTTCACATCTAACAAACAGAAAACGGTACAAAGCAACAAAACGCAGAGTAAAAGCTCTTTGTCTCTTCTTTACTCTTTAATAATTTAGTTCCAGTACTAAAATAATTCTTAAGAAAGCATGATTGGCTTTAAATTTATTTATGGATTTTTCGGGACACGTGTATAATAGAACAACATTTTTTTAAAGCTTTCCAATGATACATGTTTGTGAACTCCAGCATGAATGAACTCTGGTTAAAATGAAAATGTTTTTCCCAAAATTAAAACTATCTTCAAATGAACTGAATTATAATCCAAGTGAGGAAGATACTATTCAAAGTTTATCTCATTTGTTGGTATGAAGATGATTATACTGGTGTATGAACAAACTGCAACCATATATTTTGTGTTAAGATCAACAATGAGACAATGATTGCTTATGATGGAGAATGTATCAAAGATGATGACAATGACATGTTGCATGCCATGTACCTGTGTGGTGACAGCAAAAAAACCATAGCTGCCAACTCCTTAGTACAAAAATACTGATTTTCAGTAAGAAATACTGGTTTTTAAAACTTGCATTTGGATACCCATTCAGAAGGTGCAACAGTACAAAACATAACCAGACACGGTGTTTATAGG